>JAODUH010005620.1:0-10033 GCA_027564835.1 Typhlichthys subterraneus | reverse complement strand
TTTCTGTGTGAGTGTCTGTGAGTGTGTGTCTGTGAGTGTGCGTGTCTGTCGTCTGTGGTGTGTCTGTGTGTGTGTGTGTGTGTGCTATATAAAATGTAATATATCATTTATGTGTCCTTGTGCTCATGAGGAATGAATCTCATGTTGCTTAGCAATATTGTTATGGTACAGGACAGCGGATCTACAGTTAAAATCACATGGACGTAGCAAAATAATGCTTTATATTAAGAAAATAATATGAAATAATAAAAACAAAATGGTGTGAGAAATTACCCACGGGTGCGAGAGCCGAGGGACAGGATTGCCTGTCAACAACCTATGGCCACAGCGCTGCAAGGATCTGCAGCAGCCGGCATTAAATATCCACAATGCCACCTAGTGGCGGAATGGTGGTACGTCCTTGACAAAACAACGTCATTGAGAACGGCCACTTCCTGAATAGAAATCAGCTCTTAACCTCAGACAGTCACACTAACTACAGATCCACTGGCATCAGAAGGGACGTTTGTGAACCACCTATATCCGCTAATGGGGGCGTTTGAAAAGAAATACGGATATCTGATTGGTCGGAAAATGCTCCAGACCTTCTGGCAGGACGGTTGCTTAGCAACATCCTTTGGTGGGCAGGCTGGGGTCTCTGTGGTCTCTACTCTATGGAGGAACACGGTGCATTCTGGGAGCAGCTACCGAATGCACACGCACACGTGTGCATGTGTGTGTGTGTGTGTGAGAGAGAGATAAAGAGAGAAAGAAAGATATATATATATATATAGAAAGAGAGAGAGAGTTTTTACACACCTTTATTTTTTTAAGCCTAGTGGAGCTTTATATGTTACCGCCACCTACAACCTCTCCTATCCTCCATTTCAGATCCCTGGATGTCTCGCTGTCGTAAGTGCCTGGATGTCTACACTGCAAACTCAACCTTGACAAAACAGAGCTACTCCACCTCCGGGCAAAAGACAGTCCTCAAGTAGACCTGTCCATCACCCATGAGAACACAACAGTGTCCTCTTCTTAAAGAGTCTTGGAGTCATCCTGGACAACCAACTATCAAACACAGCAAGCATCACCACTACAGCTCGTGCCTGCAGATTCTCACTCTACAATATCTGAATGATAAGCAACGCGATACAACTCCTGGTCCAAGCCCTCTTGATCTCCCGCCTGAACTACTGCTGCTGCTAATCAGTGCGCTCTACCAGACCCTTACAGCGGGTTCAAAACGCCGCAGCCTGCCTGGTATTCAACCAACCCAAGTTCTCCCATGTAACCCCCCTCTTCCGAGAACTTCAGCTCCACATTGCAGCCCACATCCGGTTCACGGCACTGGTGCTGGACTACAAGTCAGTAAAGAATATTGCCCCGAGTGTCAGTGTCTTCAGCAGGCCATTGGTCAATCAGTCACCAATGTTAACTGACCAGAAGTAGTGTAGCTTCAAAAAGCAGTTCTAAGGAGCCCTTTAATACACAGCTGGTCTGTCACCTTACACAGCTGGTTTGTCACCCACACAGCTGGTCTGTCACCTTACACAGCTGGTCTGTCACCTTACACACCCCATGGAGGCAGGGTGGCTGTGTGAACACTAACCAACCCCATGGAGGGAGGGTGGCTGTGTTCTGAAACAATGATCTGGTGTTGCTACACAGCAACACAAACACAGTGGTCCAATGTAGGTGCTGGAGCTTCTGAAGGAGCTCCCTATGGCATTGAAGGGAGAGGTGTTTTTGATTTAATTCAAATTCTAGAGATTCTGGAGAAAAGTTTCCCGACTCCACTTTTATGTAACATTTTTATAATGTTTCTGTCCTTCATGTTCAAGATCGAAAACCCTGTCTGACAGAACTAGTGAATCTTGTACCTGCTATGTTTCCTGCTTGTGGAGCTTGTTTACTTTTGCCCCATCTAAGCAGTAGGGTGCATGCTCTATCACCAAACTAAAGCATAACTGTAAACTTACTGTAAAAGCAAGAAACGCAGACTTGCTCAAACCACCTTTATTACAGATATTTAATGTAGCTGATCCTGTAGAATATATAGAGGAAACAAAACACATACATGTTATATCCCCCCAAAACTATGTTATGCTAGATACAGTATGGTAGGCTAAACAACCCCTTAAGCATTTAGGAATAGAATATTTGAATTTGTCTGAATAAGATACAAATAATTTTTTAACACGTTAAATGGTTTGTTGATTATTCAATCTGCAACCAATCAAATATATGACAAATAAATATTGAATTGATGCAATTAATATCTGAACTATAGATGGTTTGTGTGCTACGAGGTTAGGTCCTCCCTGTAATCAGTCAGCAGGCGTTTCAGCTCTGGGCGGTGGACTAGCCTCTGCCTCCTCCTCGGGTCTGGCTGGTGCCCCCTCAAGGAAGGTGTGGAACTGCAGGTGCGTGTTGAGCTGTGGTGCCCGCAGCAGCAGCAGGCACTTGGGCAGGACGTACCCAGCCAGCAGCGCCAGCCCTCCAGCCAGGCTGAAGCCCACGTAGATGACGGCGCGCTGGCGGTCGCTCAGCCCTGTGTAGATGGGGATGAAGACCACCCAGGCCACGCAGTAGCCCAGCGAGGAGAAGGTGACGTCGCGGACCAGGTTGTACTGGTGCGGCGGCCGGGCGGCCATGAAGGTGAGCATGAAGCAGAGCAGCGCCAGGCCCACGTTGACGCCCTGCATCAGAGCCAGGCCCAGCAGGGGTTCCACGGGACAGGCCAGGAAGCTGCTGAGGAAGGTCACGTGCAGCTCCGCCACGTACTGGCTCAGCGACGGGCTCTGCTGCAGGAACCAGCCGCACAGCCCCGCCTGGAGCAGGCTGCAGGCTAGCAGCACCAGCCAGGCCCCCGGGGCACTCAGGCGGGGAAGGTGCGCTGCAGCCTGCTGGGGGAACTCTGTCACATAGAATATCTGCAGGGGAGGAGAGGAGCTAGTAGCAGCTAACAGTAGTGAGCTAGCAGTAATGAGTTAGTAGTAAGCTAGCAGTAATGAGCTAGCAGTAGTAAGCTAGCAATAGTGAGCTAGCAGTAGTAAGCTAGCAATAGTGAGCTAGCAGTAAGCTAGTAGTGAGCTACCAGTGAGCTAGCAGTAGTGAGCAGTGAGCTAGCAGTGAGCTAGCAATAGTGAACAGCTGCCACTCACCTGCAGCGACACGGCCAACATGGTGGCCAGCGTCACCGTGGCGAAGGTGGTGCAGAGCGGCAGCTGAAGGCGGCACACCAGGTCACCCGGGGGGCCGAGGAACAGCAGCAGGGAGGCGGTGGCCCCCATGAGGCCGAGCAGCGCCAGGCCCCCCAGGGTCCCGCCCAGCGCGTGCACCACGGGGGTCCCCCGGTGCCGCCACAGCAGGGCCCCCGCTGCCCCCTGCAGGCCCAGGAGGGTCAGCACGCCTAGGAGCAGGCCCTGGGCGTCAGGCTGGTCCCACGACAGGTAGGTGAAAATGGGCGTGGAGCAGGAGGTGCTGCGGAGGGCGGACCACTGGCCCGGGGGGCAGGCCTGGCACTCTGTGGTGGCTGGGGGGAGAGGAAGAGCGGTGGGTGGGGGCGTCATGAGGACAAACAAGAGTGTGTTTTTGTCAGCGGTGCTAAGTGGGCGGGGCCAGCTGCACACATCTTATTGATCTCTTCTACAACCTCTGACACTCCTGTCTAAAGCTAATCAGAGGCTGTACATGCACATGACCTCCCAGCCAGTAGGGGGGTCTGCGTTCCTTACCCTCTGGACCCTGGAAGGAGCCAGGCCGACAGTCTATGCAGTCATAGCAGCAGGAGTGGAAGCCTTTGACGCGATGCACTTGGCCGGCCGAGCACTTAGCAGAGCAGTTGGAGGAAGGAGCCTGCCGGGACAGCAAGTGGACAATGAGAATACCCAACCTTGTTGTGCCGTGGTGTGTTCAGCACAGCAGTACGTTACCGTTGAATCTTCAGTGTGCCATTTGAAGAGGTTTGTGTTGATGAACAATTCCTCTGTGAAGTTTCCGACGGTGATGTAAGTTAGTACATGGTGTACCCAGAACCACTGAATTACGACATAGCCTATGTTTGGGTTGCCGTTTTTGTCAAAAACTATATTTGTCCCGTTAACATCTAATGACATGGTTGTCAGTTTTTCTAAGACCTGCAAAACAAACGTACATTTAATGAGTTGTGAGGTTAAGAATTTAACCCTCACCTGCTGTAGGGTTAGCATTAGCATTAGCCCTCACCTGCTGCAGGGTTCGCATTAGCCCTCATCTGCTGTAGCATTAGCATTAGCCCTCACCTGCTGTAGCGTTAGCATTAGCATTAGCCCTCACCTGCTGCAGGGTAAGCATTAGCCCTCAACTGCTGTAACGTTAGCATTAGCATTAGCCCTCACCTGCTGCAGGGTTAGCATTAGCCCTCACCTGCTGTAGCATTAGCATTAGCCCTCAACTGCTGCAGGGTTAGCATTAGCCCTCACCTGCTGAAGCATTAGCATTAGCATTAGCGTCAGCCCTCAGCTGCACGGCGCAGTGCTCACCTGCCAGGGGTGGATGTTCCTGCGCCCTGCCCCTCCGGGACAGCGGGTGGCACTACAGCCCAGCAGGCTGTGCAGGGCCTTGGCCACGCATTGCACGGCAGCGTACACGCTGAAGGCCGTGAGCTGCACAGAGGGCGTGGTCACCAGGCTGATGTTGGCCGGGGTCAAGGACCAGCATTTGGGGCACGGGTTCAGCAGGGGGTCTGTGTAGGGCTGCACCAGACTGGGCCTCTGCTGGCTCAGCCTGGTGAGCAGGGTGTTTGTGAAGTTGGTGAGAAGCTCCAGATTGCGCGTCCACACTTTGAAGGCGATGATGGTCCCCACCTTGCGGATGTTAGGTAGGGAGGTAAGGCGGTCGTCTACAGCCAGGGCCGTGCTGAGGAGCCACACCCCTGTCATGTTCCTCTGGATGACCTGCACATTATGACATTATACATTAACATGTATTAACATATAACATGCTCTAACCACTGTGCCACTGCCGTGCCCAATATGTGCTAATAGCATCATTAAGACAAATGATGCTAACCTGCTTGAAGAACTGGACGGCCTGCTCCACCAGGGAGATGATCAGCACCACCTGTACGCTGTTGGCCTGGATGTTGTTCAGCAGGGTGGCAATAGCTGCGTCGGGGGAGCCGTACATGGGGATCAGGCCCTCGTAGGCCAGGCATATGGACTGGGTGCTGGCCACGGTGGTCAGTTGCTGCAGCCCCCCGCGGCCGTACGCCTCGTCGCTGCCCACCACCGCCACCCAGTTCCAGTCGAAGGCCAGCAGCAGCTGCACCATGGCCTCAACCAGCTGGCTGTCGCTGGGCACCGTGCGCAGGAAGGACGGATACTGGGTCTTGTCGCTGAACTGGTTGCTTGTGGCAGCGTAGCCGATCTGCACACCAGGACATGTCCTGAGACACGTCCTAAAACATGTCCTGAGACATGTGCTGAGACACGTGCTGAGACATGTCCTGAGACACGTCCTAAAACATGTCCTGAGACGTGCTGAGACACGTGCTGAGACATGTCCTGAGACACGTCTTAAAACATGTCCTGAGACGTTCCTGAGACACGTGCTGAGACATGTCCTGAGACACGTCCTAAAACATGTCCTGAGACATGTGCTGAGACGTGCTGAGACACGTGCTGAGACATGTCCTGAGACACGTCCTAAAACATGTCCTGAGACACGTGCTGAGACATGTCCTGAGACATGTCCTAAAACATGTCCTGAAGCATGTCCTGAGACATGTGCTGAGACACGTGTTGATACATGTCCTGAGACACGTGCTGAGACATGTCCTAAAACATGTCCTGAGACATGTGCTGACACACGTCCTGAGACATGTCCTGATACATGTGCTGAGACGTGCTGACACACGTCCTGAGACACATGCTGAAAGTCTGGTGTCTGAGTCTATGTGTACATATACATACAGTATATAACTACTGTACATGTACACATTTATACATATATATAATATCTATCTATATACACACACACACAATACATATATGTTATACATATATACAGTATACATATACAGTGTATATATATATACACACACACACACACACACACACACACAGTGTGTGTATATATATATAAATATATACACTGTATATATGTGTCACCGTGAGATACTTTCCATCTTTGTCAAATATATACGGCCATAAATAGAGATGTCCCTAGCAAACAGGCATTACATTTTGACTTACATTCCTTAATTTATCTCCAAATATTCAAATAGTCAATCACAAAGACATCTTTGGAAATATGCACGCCCAGGTACTTGACAGAAGTCTTAGCTACGGGCTACACGGTGGCCCAGTGGATAGCACTGTGGCCACACAGCAAGAAGGTCCAGGCCTTTGTGTGTGGAGTTTGCATGTTCTCCGCGTGTCTGCGTGGGTTTCCTCCGGGTGCTCCGGTTTCCCCCACTATCAAAAACATGTCAGGTTCACCCTCCAGTCAGTGCTGTTGACCAGACACTGGCCTCAATCTGGAGTCGGTCCCCGGGCGCCGCACGAGTGGCTGCCCACTGCTCCCTTCGGGATGGGTTAAATGCAGAGAATTAATTTCTCCTAAGGGGGATTAATAAAGTATGATTTCTTTCTTTCTTCTAATGGAGATATCATAAGCCGCCACTAGAGGGCAATCGTGGATAGGCATCAATTTACTGTTTCTAAAGCTTTCAAGTAAATATATATTTGAATTTAAAACTTGAAGTGCTTGAAGTAGGAATTTGTTCTAAGTGTGATATCATATGCTAGAGTTATAAGAATTAGTTCACCACCACTAAGTTATATCTGAATGTTTAAGAAGAATAGTCATCATTTTTGCAGCTAGCATAAATAAAAAATGTTTTGCTTTCAATGCGAAAGCATAAAATATATAGTTATACAATTATATTTTATAAAAATATATTACATTTATAATGCTTAAAGAAAATTAAGAAATGAAGGAAGGTTCCGATGTTAAATCTGAGACTAGGTCGAACCTAACCTGACATGCCAGAGGAATTGTTGTCACACGTCCATCTGGGGAGCCGTACATTGAAACTGAACATGAACTGATCACACTTGGTAGATCTTCCTACTGAAGCCAAATAGCTCGTTATTAGAACACGAAAAGGTTCAAATGGAGATTAATATATTAATTGCTCAAAGGCTAAAATGGAGAAGTCCTTTAGTACTAACTGGGATCTCTTTAAGCTTGTAAGTAAGTACATTTCTTCGAAGGTATGCGAGTTCTATTGCCAAATCTCGAAGAGCAGAAGAGGTGATATCTAACATTACATATTTTATAGAAAGCCCCCTGATGACGTCTCAGAAATGTATAGACTAAATGTATTAGATTTACAAAGCAAGTTAGATGGCATATATCGTCGTAAGGCAGAGGGAATTCCAGAAGGAGAAGGTTAGAGAAGGGAGAGCAGAGTTCTGCTTACTTTTTGAGGTTTGATAAATACCATTCTAAAAATAATTATATTAATCAGCTAAATGTTAATGGTGCAAATACTGATAATGCCAAACTTATTTCAAAATGTTTCTCTTACTTCTATAGCAACTTGTATAGTTCAAAATATAACGAAGGGGCCACAAATAATTTGCTAAACTCTATACATGGTCTGAAATCTATTGACTTAATTGATAAACATAATTGTTGTCACATCCCTACCTGCAGCAGCACCCTCTGCTGGCCCTGCTGCGCTAAGGCGGTCTACGTCGCCGGTGTACTAGCTACCACTGCCTGGCTCACCACTGATAACCACCAGCTGCACCTCATTTGCCATCAGGCAGAACCCATATGTACTGCCTGCTTTCGTTCGTTCTCTTGAGTATTGTTTGTTAGTGCCACTGCTTCTGTGTGTGATTTCCTTGTTAATTATAACCTTGCTTCATTTTTCTCTGTGACTGGTTTCTGCCACCTCCACTACTCTGTGACAATTGTGACTCCCCTCTTCACATAAATTACATTATTGACTCTATTAATCTACTAAAGAACAATAAATAACCTGGTACTGATGGCATAACTGCAGTTTTACAAATGTTTTTCAGACAAGCTTGCCCAATTTCTCTTACAGTTTTTTTCAGAAAGTGTAGAGTTTCCTTCCAGTCTCACTCAGGGTCTGATTACACTGATTCCTAAACCTAAGTAAGGTGTTCTTCTACTTGATAATCGGAGACCTATCTGTCTCCTCAACAATGACTATAAAATGATTGCTTTGTTGTTAGCTAAGAGAATTAAAGTAGTCCTGGACACTATAATTGATGAGACACAATCAGGCTTTATGCAGAATAGGCATATCTCTAATAATATAAGACTTGTCCTGGACATACTTGATTATTCAAAGTTAATGATAATGATAGCTATATCCCTTTTCTGGACTTCTATAAGGCCTTTGATACAGTAGAACATCAATTCATTTTTAAATCCCTAGAAAAATAGGCTTTGGTGATTTCTTCTGAAAGGCAATTGAAACTTTGTATGCTAAGGAAGGAGCTGAATCAAAACGAAGCACGACACAACCCCCATATTCAATTTGAAACATGGCATTCGTCAAGGTTGTCCTATCTCACCATATTTATATCTATCTTTCTCACCATTTTTATTTTTACTTTGTACTAAAATTTTGACATTTTTTATTCAAAGCGATGTACAAGGAATATCTATAGCTGGTAGGGATATCATTATAAGTCAGTTGGCTGATGATACCACACTATTCTTGAAGGATGCAATTCAGATACCTTCTGCTCTTCATTTCGTTCATGTTTTTCTCAAGCCTCCTGGTCATTTTCTCAAGCCTCTGTGCCAAAATTGTTAAAGGCAGGGTCAGTCATTCTTGCTAACTTCAAGCTCAAATCAAAACAGTATCGCTCCGCGGTCCTCCGCGGCAGTACCTCACACATCGAAACGCAGTGTGAAGCCAAGCGTACGTCGGCTTGGTTGTTGTGAGCGGTGTTTGCCACTTTGTTTATGTTGCTATTTATGGAGCCAGGGCTGTGTAGAAGTATCTTATGCTGCTATTTATGGAGCCAGAGCTGTGTAGAAGTATCTTATGCTTCTATTTATGGAGCCAGGGCTGTGTAGAAGTATCTTATGCTGCTATTTATGGAGCCATGGCTGTGTAGAAGTATCTTATGCTGCTATTTATGGAGCCAGAGCTGTGTAGAAGTATCTTATGCTGCTATTTATGGAGCCAGAGCTGTGTAGAAGTATCAGATACTTTATTCAATACACAGAATGGTAAGCTAGCGAAATACGAGGAGATATTGGTTGAATTTGACAAAAAGGATATTAGCATACATTTAGCTTTCCATAGCTGACTATACCTTTAAATAAATGTCAGTAAGCATCTTCAGTACTGTTTCCCAGTGTCATTTCACAATATTACACATAACTTCATTTATGAACTTGTTATTATACATTTTTTATATGGATTACTTGGGTTGTTATCAACATTTGGTGAAAATGTCACAATAGCACCTTTAAAAATATGCTTACTTACAAAACAGGTGATGAGTTCAATAGGCCTACTTATTTTAACCGCGCGTTACTGGTAACCTTGGCAACCATACCTGTGGCATCAGGAAGAAGCTCAGCAGTTTAGCGATGACGGCGGTCGACTCTGAGCTCTCTGGGCCGATCACAGCGACCACGCGCGGGGCATACTCCGTGTAGTTGCACTGCACGGGCAGCGCGCCGCTCTCACTCTTCGTCAGGAAGTGCATGGTCGGCGTGACGATGACGGCGGCCTGACTGCATTCGTCGAAGATCTCGTAACCCACGACGATGCCGGGCAGCAGACGCTTGTTGCTGTTGATCTCGTCGATGCTGTACTTCATGACCAGGGCCAGACCCAGCCCGTACGCGTTGATGCTGCCAGGATAGATCAAAGGATCAATGCCCAACAAGCCTGACCTGGCTGTAGGCATCCCTGAGCCAGATGGATGACCCCTACCTGCTCCTTAACACTGTACCTGTATCACTGTGGGTCTATACACTGTAACTGTATCACTGTGGGTCTATA
>JAODUH010005619.1:0-10033 GCA_027564835.1 Typhlichthys subterraneus | reverse complement strand
CATAGGTGTAGCTTTTCAGCAATGGCAAGAACTACGTGATTTGAAGGAGTCAGAGCGATTCTGAACTGGCTATTTTCGTACTGAACAGGTAAACTAGTTACATTTTTTCATGTAAATGTTAGGTTACCAGTACCTGATCGTTGAATATGTTACTGTGTAGGCTAATTGCCAATTTAGCCGTACTTAGCTGTGCTGCTTTGTAAAAATATTCTAATGTAGATCAAAACAAAATAAATAGCCTACAGTAGCACCAGTCAAGTTATACAATTTGTAGTTAGCAAAACATGCCGTGTAGCTAACTATACCTCTATAGCTATGGAGATATAGAGATTATATTCAGTGTCACTTTTGCATGTTATCGATCTAATACCATCATAGTAAAAATATATTATGCTTTTCAAATGCGGAATCTGCCAAAAGACGCACACGACAGCGGCCAGCTAAATTCAAGGCTACTGTATTATATATGATACTATGTCTATATCACTAAAGTATATTTATAATATAATTTGCAGAAAATGTATTCTGGTTTCTGTAGTGCATGCATGTATATTTTTTAGACAAAATAATGGGACCAGATGCAAGTTATTACATAGTTCTGTACTACATACAGTAGGCCGACGTACCGAATTATTTTCAGGATTGTATATTTTTCTCATATCATTACTGTCCAGTAGTGATACCTGGCAACAGTAACTCTATGGTAGGCCAAAACGTATACCGGTAATACTGCTAGTAAACTATACGGTAACTAAGTTTAAAATTCCCTGTAGCTATTAGTACAGGGATGTAATAATCAATGGCGTGTGTAATAACAGAATCGTTGCTTATGCACTTATGTGTTACCTGAAGCAACAATATATTGTAAATAATTACCCAAAAGTGTTGTACCGTACTGTACCTTAGCACAATAGGTACCGTAACTCTACAGTACCATACCAGTATACTGGTAGTAAGATACAGAACATAAGATAGATCACTACGAAGTTCTATATTTTTACGTTTGATCTGAGAGGCTGTTTAATCTGCAAAAATGGTGATACTTTATAATAATAATAAAAAAGTTTTGTATTATCTGCGAATCTGACATTGCGTGACACAGCTGACTGTTGAGCCAAGCTGCTTAGATGCTCGTGCACGGTGGAGCATGGGGGCGTGGCGGGATGTAGAGGAGGTGGGTTTTTTGATTGTTGTTTTTCAAAAGCTCATTCTCTCTCTCCTTTTTTTAGCTAGCTCTCAGGTTTCTGCTTACAGCAGCTTTAAAGGCCCTGAATCCCTGGTTATACAGCCAAAAAGAATTCCGTATGGTGAGCTAAGGTGTTGAAGGGAAGCTGTATCTGAGAGAGATTGGGATATATCCTTTGAGAAATTAAACAATCGATAAATAACATAACAATTCACCATAGCACAAATGTATGCGTAAAGTCACTTAAATTGTCAGGAGTAATTTATGTTCCAGCAATATATATTTGTTTCATCTAATCGCCCATTTATATATTAAAATAAAAAAGAAAAAAAAAGAAAGCACTTTTAATTGCTTTTAATGCTTTAGGCCTGTGGATGTATTTGTCAGATTTCAAAGGCTGAATGACACTTTCTGTATCAAAATGTTTCTGACATCTACACAATAGCAGAGCCGACAATGGTGCGATAAGAGCATGTTTTCCACCCAACCAGTCCAGCTAGGGAGGTGAGCCGGTCACAGATGACTAGAATAATACTATATTGTGACGGCAACAGAGAAACTATTGTTCTCCAAGCTCTTAGACCGCCCCCACTTTCCTCCAATCCAGGTTAACTGGGGTGGCTGCTTAAACCCCCCCCCCCCCCCACGCACGCTCCCTCACAACCCCATTACAACAGCCTTTCATGAGACCCCTGGAGGGAAAGTGCTCCTGTATGAGGATATGATTAGCTCTCCCCATTTTCTAGAAATGGCCGCTGATTGAGGGTGGGGCTGTTACAGCTGTTGTTGGATGTACCCATTGCAGTAATTGGGTGGGGGAATTGTACACAGACTTGAATGTTGTTAATATATATATTTTAAGTGTTATTGTGACGCGTGCCAGCGTCTGCACAGGTGATAAGCTGCTACATTCTGTTGACACGGCCACTTCTATGAAGAGTTTGAGTAAAGCAAATGAAATGAGCGAGTCACTGAAAGAGGAAGTGAAATGGACTAAGCTGACTAGTTCACCAAATTCCCTGTAATTCATGAATTCATCATCCCGTGCGTGTGTGTGGAGAGAGAAAGGGAACCGTCTGGTACAGGGAGAAGTGTGTGTGTGTGTGCAGACAAATCTATCACAGAGGGTGATTTTATTTCTTTCTCCAGTTCCACCAAACCACACCTACTTTCATTGACTTCTCAGTGTCTCTCTCCTCACACATTTCTATCCATTCCGTCATCTTTTCTGACACGGTACTGCATTATCTGACATAGATTATTAATGTCCTCTCCAGATAAATTCCACCCAACTCCTCTGCATTCTTTAACATCTCTCTCTCTCTCTCTCTCTCTCTCTCTCTCTCTCTCTCTCTCTCTCTCTCTCATATCCTGCCTCCCCCACCCCCAAGCGCGCGCGCGCACACACACACACACACACGTACGCACTCATTTGTCCCTATACCAGACGGTTCCCTTCCCCTCTCCACTTTATCTCTATGCTCTATATACTCTATCTTAATTTCTCCCCCCTTTTCCCTCCGCCACCTCCTCCTTTTGTTTACTTGCAGGGTTGTGGGGGGGGTAGGGTGTTGACGTCATTGATAGATTGAGAAAGGTGGTGGGATTCGAGCAGACGACGGACCCTCCCGTTGGCCCGCGGTGTGCGCTTGCAGGATTCCCAGCCTTCATTATGAAGAAAGCTTTCTTTTGCAGATGGAGGGTTTGACAGCTGGATTTAACGAGTTTGTTTGCATATTTCCTCTCCCAGTGCCTGCGCCCTCCCTCCACTGGGGGTTTCTTGTCTCGAGATTTTATTTTACATAAGTGCCGAGCCACAGGCCTTGTGACGAACTCCTAAAAGTGAACCGATCTTTACAAGCGGATCGGCGGGCGAGCTGGAACTTTTCCACAGAACCTCTCAGCCTGCTTCTTATATGGCCCATTGCTTGTTGATGACATAATTATGCGGTGTCAAAAGTGTCGCATGCTGAATTTAGCTACATTAGAAGAATTAATATGCACGGTGTAGGAGGGAGCCTTTCCGTGATCTCCTAATGCTTATAGCCACTTAATCTCTTCTGTTCATCTTCATGGGGGCATCACGTTATAGAGAAAGGACACTTGTGAAGACGTCAAGGCTAATGTTAGTAGGGCAAGCATAATTGAACCTAGTAATTAGTGTTGGTATGCACAGGGACTGGTTTTATTTAATTGGTATGATGAATGCATCTGTCTTGGTTTAGTATTGCAGTCTGCAGTTAGCCAAACATGCACATATTACAGAACAATAACCCAAACTCATTACTCTAGGTACAGTGCGTTAGCATAAAGCTAATAAAGCGAGAAACATTATTTTAGGGATGACAATTTTGTATGTATTCTTCAGCATCAAACATTAGCTGTTTTGATAATCATACTCATGAGGGGAAATATGCCTACAGTATACTAAACTAAAACGTTTTACTTTAAGTATAAGTAAAATATATTCTATGCACAATAAAGGTTTCTCTAAGTTTGTTCACAAATTTTGTAAAATCTTTTGAAATGAGTCCATTATTGACAGCTGTGCCAAGCTAAGCCATCCACCTGACAAATGTGTCAAAGATGCTGATTATATGTGCACTTATATCACACGAGTGTCCACCAGAGCTGTGTCCCGTGAATTGAATGTTCATACCACTGGCATAAGCCGTCTCCAACGTTGTTTTTGAGAAGTTGACAGTACATCCAACTGACTTGAGTGGGCAAATGCTCACCTTCGATAAGGTCCGCCATTGTGAAGAAGTGTTCTCTTCACAGATGAATCCCTGGACCAGGCAGGTAGCAGACCATGCGTACGCAGTCATGTGGGAGAGCAGTTTGCTGATGTCAACATTGTGAAAAGAGAGCCGCATGGTGTAGGCAGGCATATGCCACGGTTGTCAGGCAACAACCACATTTTATTGATGGCAATTTGAATACACGGTGCCATCGTGACGGCATCCAAGTTCTTACATGGCTCTGCATGCACATCAGACCACCACTGAGCATGTTTGGAATGCTCTAGATTGTTGTGTACGATGGTGTTCCTACCAACACTCAGTATTTTGGCATAACTATTGAAGAAGAATGGACCAGAATGCCACAGGCCGCAAACGACAACCTGATCAACTCCATGCCAGATAGTAGTTATGGACGAGGACACTAATGTTCCGATTGGTATCGGATTAAAAGCCCAAACCTAATGAACTTGCTTCATAGGAACACCTCAATCAGAACAGAAAGCCCTGAACCGATTGAATTTCATTTGGATGCAGCGGGGTAGTATAAATGGTTCCATAACCCGATTGTGGGGGGAAAGATTATTCTAAACGGTTTAACCCGATTGCTTCCTGGTTGTGTTTTTTGGCGCATGTCCCAAGTTCAAGCTACAATCGGACTAATTTAATTGTTATTATAAAGGATATTCATCATATGAATGTACCCTCCCTTCATAAACTGCATAATCAGCATCTTAATATGCCACACCTTGTCAGTATGGATTATCTTGGCAAAGGTGAAGTCCTCACTAAAATGTATTTATGAACATTTGTGAGAAATGTACCTTTTCTGTCTGCAGAATATTTATTTGACTTGTATTCATGATAAATGGGAGCTAGATCAAATGTGTAATTTGTGTTAAGTATACTGTATATTCTGGGTTGTGTGGACAAAGCGCTCTATTTACATTAGGAATGATGTTTTGTAAAGGCAGGAGAATACTGGCTCAACCAGATCTTCTTTCACACTCAAAAAATGATATGGCCAGACATCTCCACTGTTTCATGTCTTCCCGTACGTAATATTTATTTAAGACTTTTTTTTTTTTAAAACAATATTTGTGAATGTAGAGTGACAGAGAAAGTAGGTAAAGAACACATACTGTCAAATGTTCCTCAAAACCTCAATACGCCTTATAATGAGTCAGCTGAACTTTTGTACTGAATCTCATTTTCCATACTGGGGGGAAAAGCGAGCACTTTTGACAGCTGACTGTCCGTGAACCTTCCTGTAGAATCATGCGTGCTTTAAACGTGTACACATCCTGCCTTAAGTGAAATATCGCTCGGAGGATTTGCTGACGGGAATGGAAGAACGGGTCACACCAGTTCCAAATCATTACATCACCCAGTAGTTGCGAAAAACCCATTTGCGCTGAATCTGTCATGGCAGAAGGGACAGGAGAAATGGGCTTGGCGAGCGGGGTGTGTGTGTGTGTGTGTGTGTGTGTGTGTGTGTGGGGGGGGGGGGGGGGTGCGGGAATACAGAAATACAGCATATGTGGGGGGGGGGGGGGGGGGGCCCCGCGGCAGGAATGCAGCAATACAGCATAGGTGGATGAGAAGCTAGGCTACGCTGTTGGAGGTAAATACACCTTGGCAGTAGCTAAAGGGTGAATAAGGAGAGGGAGCAAGTACGCACCGGCAAGAGGGTAGGCTGTTACTGAGCCATCAGTGGTGGTAATGAGACACAGGTGCAGCCGGTGGAACCACACTGCCTGTCAGTGCAGGTGGGGGGGGTGGGGGGGTGGGGGGGGTAGAGAGGGTAGAGAGAGAGAAGTTGGCTGTAGAACAGAGAAAAGGGGAAGCGCTAGTTAATGCTACCTATGTTTTAGCCAGGTACGTCTAAAGGGCTGTGAGGCACCTGTGAGTGCGCCCGACAGTCCAGCGCTAACAATTAGCCGCCCAAGCTAAATCGGCGGCGCTACTGGCCCTTTGCGTATATTCGTTTTTCCACGTCCGAGTGTAAAGTACCTCAGAGTAGTGACGCTAGCCCTCACAATCTCAGTGGTAATTTGCGTCCGTTTCGTGGCACTTCAATTTGTACGCTGTATGACAATATTACTCATAGCTTTAACATTAATGCATGCTGTCCTCGAGAGGCATTAGCATATTTATGCAAATGTGGCTTCTGACGATTTATTCATTAACATTCATTAGCACTTCGTAGGTTTATCCGTGGATTTCATCGACATTGTTCATATATGTATCAGACGTTCTGTATGCCTGCTATTGTAACTATCGGGGGTTTCAAGCGTGTGACAGTGAGTTAGAAGGCGGCTGAGCACCCCTAGCAATGGCTCAGGTTCCCACGGGCAACCGACATGAGTGCCTGACTGTTAATGAACTCTCGTGGTGTGTGTGGGGGGGGGGTTATGTTCTTGAAATGCAGCAGGAAAATGTTCTGTCATATTGAGACGCTTCTCTCCTTTCAGAGGCAGGCGAGTGGGGGAAAAGGAGAAGCAACTAGGGCGAGCAGAGGAGCACTCAGAAAAGGAGTAGAAAGTGACAGATTGGAAAAGAGTGAAAGAGGGATTGATGCATCGGCTGTAATCGACAGAGCAAGCTCAGGTGTTGAGCCGGTGTTGGAGGGATAGAATTGTGGGGTGCACGTGTTGAAACGGGAATGTGTGCAGCCAATGACCCCCCTTTCTCGCCCCAAAGACGTAGAACGTTCCAAAGTTTGGAGGTGAATATGGCCGCACTGACTGTTGACGCCAATTATACGCAATGATGGAGACATCAGGAAGCGTCAAAGAATGGGCATTGTTTTCCCCCTAAACCCCCGCAAGCAAATGTTTCCTCAAGGGCCTCCTGTGTGGCGACATTGTCGTTTTAAGGCAGTGGGGGGGTATATATGGAGGAGGAACTGATAAGAAGGGAAGAGAAATGTAGCTGGTTCTCAGCTCAAGGAAACCACAAACCAGCAAGCTCGTGTTTACCCCGGTACGAGGAGGTGGCGAACACAATCTGAGCTTTGTGCTTGGTGCTAGCTGCGAGACCTCGGGGAGCGAGTGTGGTTGGGATGGATGGATGGAGGGGAAGGGTGTGCGTGCATGTGCGCACGCGCTCGTTCAAACGGCTTTGCTCTTTACCCTTCATTTGCTGCCAAACGACAAGCGCTTACGCCGCTACAGGGCGGCCCTGAGCGCCGACGGCTACCGCCGCGATTGAACAGCGTGCGCTTTCTGGCGGTCTCCGCGGGCCTTAAGCGAGCGCCTCAGGGGGCACCACAACTGTAAGAACACGCCAGAGCTCCGGCAAGCTCGACGAGGGCGTGTCGGGGGTTGAATTCACGCTTCAGCACGGGAACACACACACACACACACACACACACACACAGCACATGGATACCGCTGAAATTGCAGATAAACGCGCACACAAATAAACTGTCCGACCTCTCCCGTGTCCCCCACCTTGTCTTGTATGTATATTTTGGCTTTTGTGCCAGACCCCCTCCAGAAGGGCTTGAGGGGATAAGAAGGGTCATTCATACACCTCCCTCTCCCACAGGCCTTTCATCTATTCTCTCACAGGCATCGCTTGTTGTCGGAGAGAGGGTGTGGGAAGGGAGGGGGGGAATAACATGACAAATCATTCTAGGTTGCCTACAAAATCACCTGCAACTCGACTGTGCTAAACAGGATTGTTTGGAATTTTGGATGTTTGATTGCTATTTGTTTGTGTGTTGATTTTCGGTGAATGTAATTTCACGGTAATGATTCAACCGGTTCGCAATAGGTTCATCTGTGGAATGAAAGGACTCTTTTATTTTTGTTCCTGTCCTGTCCTGGTTGTTATTTCGTCATTTTGAATCTTTTTGGGACATTCTGTGGCTATCTTCGCTGCGTGTCACTCAAGCAAGCCGTGAAGGACTTATAGAATCGCAGTGTTTGCTCACATGTCAGAATACATATCTTATGAGCCATATCTTTTGTCTCTCTCTCTCGCTAAAATAGTTTTAGTCTCTCCTCAGCCTGCAGTTCAGTAATTGTCTCGCTTTCTGCTCATCTCGTCTTCTATGTTCTGTGCTTTGCCCTCGCCCTTGCTCCCCCCCCCACCCTCCCCCTCCTCTCATCTTCGCCCATCCCTCCATCTCCCTTAGGCCTCGCCGCTGTGGGTCTGTTCCAGTCTGTCTGTTCGCTGATGACTCCACTTGGAGCAGATGTGATGCTCAGCAGCTGTTGCTCTGCTTCGCCGCGCTCCCCCTTCGCTCTCCATCTCCTGGCATATTGCTGCCTCTCTCTCTCTCTCTCTCTCTCTCTCTCTCTCTCTCTCTCTCCCCCCCACCTCCCCTCTTATTTACTGTGTCTGTTTTAGCCTTCACATGTGTGTTTGTCCTCCTGCGAACGCTGGTTCATGCTCTTTTCTTGGAAGTGTGCGTACTGCAAAGGCTTAATTTGGAAAGGTCGGCTAACGCGGCACACTGGCGGCGCCAGGGGCCCTCTTTCACGCGGCCGAATAAGGAACGTGATTGAGGTTTGGCGCGTGGCCGTTTGTTTGTTTGTTTGTTTTGGCTTGATCATGTGTTGACGTGTCACTGTACGGTACGGCGCCAGAGAGGGAAACGGAAGCGGCTAAGTTTAGCTTGACGCAGAGCTGTGTGCCGCTTGAATGGGAGCCCGGACCGGTAGCCTGGGCAGTGTCAAGTCAGTGGTTTCTCTCTATCCCCCCCCACCCCCCTCCATCATAGTGGGGGAGTCATCTGGCTGAGCCCAGCAGTGTGTGACAGGTGTCCTCTCTGAGAGATGAGGATGAGGAAGAGGAGGGGTGAGTTGGTCGCTTCACTCTGACAGCTTTAGCTCTGAGAAATCTCACTGCGCTCTGTGTGTGTGTGTGCGCACCATGTATAATTAGTCGCTGCAGTCTTCGCTCCCCCCCGCCACACACCCCATCCCCACCCAACTCGCCTGCCCCTCTTATCCCATGGAAATCCGGGATCAGCGTGCCAGATCCGCGGCTAATCAAGACTGTTTGCCTGCACCCAGTGAGCCTGCGAGCGCTCTGCTTCCAGAGCCCGGGATATGTGGCTCCACCTGGGATTCAATGGCTGCGGAAATCCCTTAATGGGCAAACGAAAGGTGCAGCCTACATTGAGGACACTTGGCGGTTAGAAGCCCTGCGTGGCAGGTGCATATGTGCATGGTATTTAGGGGAGCGTGTGTGTGTGTGTGTGCGTGTGTGCGTGTACGCATGCCCTCGCGTGCGTGTGTGTCGTTATGCCCGAGCGTTCGAGAGAAAGAGGGGGGCGATAAGATGGATATCGAGCGGCACTTTGCCCCCGTGGCTGCCCGATGATAAGATTGCAACAGGGCCAGATCACTGTTGGCTGGCGTGGCACGTTGCCGTCTGTTTACGCTCTCTCTCTCCCTCTCCCTCCCTCTCGCTCTTCATTTTATTTGTTTTCCCTCTCCCATCCTGCCCGCATGTGGTACCGCTTCATTGGAAAATGAATGAGAGAAATCATCGCTCATTCCCAGCTCCCCTTTGAGGGGTATGCTAATTAGCCAACGTCTGTGATTAGCCGGCTCTGTGTTTGATCTCTCGCGCACACGCCCGCTCTGTCAAAACCCTGCCTGCTTCTGCCAGGATATGCCAGAGCTGTCACACACACACACACACACACACACACACAAAACTCACATTTTTCTCTTCCCTTTCCAGTGACACCTGCGGCCCTTAATACAGTCTCTCATACGTGATCAGCAGTGACAAATTAAAGCAAAACACGCGGCGCTTAAACAGAAACCACGTCGCGCAGTTTTGTTCGTGTTTGACTCCCGCATTCAAGGGGCACGGTGTTTACTTTCACTTAGCAAGTTTGGCCTCGTCAGTGGAATTTCCCAAGAAGTCCTGACGGTAAGCTGCGTTTGCCGTGGCAACAAGGACACGAATGGGACGATTATTGACTTAATGCACTTCACCCTTGGTGAATAGCTGGAGATGGGAGAATTCTAAATGTAATTAAATTTGTACAAATCCTCTGTTGTACATGGGGGGGGGGGGGGGGGGGGGGGGGGGGGGGGGGGGGGGGGGGGGGGGGGGGGGGGGGGGGGGGGGGGGGGGG
>JAODUH010005618.1:0-32494 GCA_027564835.1 Typhlichthys subterraneus | reverse complement strand
GTGCACGTCTGGAAACCGAGGGCGGGAGCACGCAGGCCCCGGTAACAGTGGGAGGGGGTGAGCCGCCCATCGGCGGCGCGGCCCAGACCGTTACAAACGTCTTCAAATACTAATTTATATATTTCTTATTTTTATTTTATTATATTAACCATTAATATTTTGTATGTTGTTTATTTCAGTATTTTCTTCCAGTAAGCACGATTGTGTATGTATTGCTGGTTTCCGGGAGCAATACTGTAAAATAATAGCTTATATGGATAGGATAGGATACTGTAGTATACTAAAGGCCCTGGAATAATACCAAATGCCTGGCCTCGCGAAACATTACACAGACATGCTGGCTATTTCTGTAGTTTTCAAGTAGTAAAGTAATTATTAGTATTATCATTTAATTATTACTATTATAAAGATAATTTAAGTACTAAATCTACAATGTGTTTATTTGATGTTTTAAGTCAAATGTATACTTTTAAAAAGTGCAATTTAAGGGTGAACGTTACATCTGCAAGTGTGAGTATCCCCTGAAATCTTAAATATATATATATACTGTACACTGCGGTCTCCCTCAAGGAAGGTCAATGACCTAAATACTGTATGCCAACAGAATTCACTGTGCCAATATTAACTTCTCAAACATCTTTATGAATAAATAATGGATTCATTAATATCTGGTCCAATTCTGATCTACCCTAAAGGGAGGTGCTTCCACCCCTCCGCCACACACGCCTCTAGTCCATTTTAAATCAACACACATCTTCAGGACATTAGCATTTTTTAGTAGGGTGTTTATTGCCAAGCAGAAACATAAGTGGATTGCTTTTGATGAATTAGCATTCTGTTAGAAGCGTATTCCCTGTCTGATAAAAAATATAGCTGTTGTCTGGTATTGAACCACAAGTCTCAATGATATAGTGTTCCAGCACCTCCTGCAACTGTCACAGGAACACCTTGAATAGCTGAGTGTGCATTACCATATGTTCCCAACATTTGTCTGGGAACCAACAAGGGTAGTAACTACAGCTGTTGCAACACAACACACAAAAAAATATTTTACAGATGTGACTAGTTGTTGACTATATTTGGATGGTACATTGATTAAGAAGGTTGTATAAGCGTATTTGCATTAGCCTGTATTTAATTTTCCACAGACTTTTCCAAGACTTCTTTTAGAGTGGAATCAGTCAATGATCATGACTGAAACATGAAATACCAGTGTGCAACAAATACTTTGCATCTATTGAGGACATGTTGCTTTTGAAGCCTAGTGAAACAATCTGAATCTTGGGAGATTGCTGTCAGGCAGGCTCGCCAAATCGTTTGAAGAGGAATGACTTGGAGGAACTAAGGAGCAAATATGTTTGGAACGGGAAGAGAAAGAGAGAGAGAGAGAGAGAGGTACACCAGAACTGCCTCCCTAGATTTCTTCTGTAGCGGGTTGGAGGGAGGATGGATGTCGTCCTGCCACTGTATATCGGTACGGCACCAGAATTGTAGCTCAAAAAATAATTGTAAAGGTCTGCATCGTGCATTAATTATTTTGACAGCAAATTCTTCAAGAGATTGTTGAAGTGGAGTCCATTTTTTCCAGTGCTTAAATGAACAGGTACAGTTTGAAACACAGTAAGCATCTCTCAAAAGTTCTTGCTCCGCTGGAGGGAACTTTCTGGTTTTGCACGCCACCAGATGAAAGGAAATGCAGCAGGGTTTCTTTCCGGACTCAGCAAGCCACCAGGAGTAACCGAGCTATTCCTCCATAGCTCATGTCACCAAAGAGATTCATCGGCTCACATCTATTTAAAGTATTACTGATTGGCTGTCACTGAAAGGCAAGCCTTTCTCTCATTGGCTCAGGCATTGCTTTGGGCGGTATGTAAGACTAGAAACATTTTATCACCCCTGAATCCAATGTAATTGACGGGACTGAGAAGCTATTACTTTCTCTTGCACGTAGTGTCTGAACTCTATACATAGACATGCATGTTTGATGGAGCAAAAACAGGGTGATGTGATATCTGTAATAGTATCTTTATTTTACAGGTAATTCTACCTGCACGTTTTATCAAGTGTTAAATTTGCACTATGCTAAATTAATCCCATTTTATCATTATGAATGCTTTAAATTACACTTACGCTGTTCAAAAGTGATAGTATTGTACAACTTACGTGCACTTATTACATTTCAAAGTAATGTAAATATCATTCATTTTATGACTTTTTTAAGGACGAAAATCTATATCACGTTATCAAACTCTGACCTCTATCATGACCTCTGTCCCATGGTGGTCACGACTTGGACCACAATAGGCCACACAGCTCTTTTTGTGCTGTACATCCAAAACAAGAAGCACTATCCCCAGGAGAAGAGTGGTAATTATCACTAGCACTCAAGTAGTCCATAAGGGGGTAGGGCTATGTTTTGACAGCCCCTTCCCAAACCCCCCTTGATAACAGAGCAAAACAGATCCTGTCCGCTCCGTTTGTCCGTCTCAGCTGAGTGCGTAATGCTACAGTACACGTCTGTTAGCCAAATGAGCCCCAGTCTCCGTGTGAGACCGAATGTGACAGACAGTGTGGGTAATATGGAGCAGGCTTGTTGTCATGGCGTTCAATGTGCACGTGTCATTTCGAACATAATGTTCTACCTTCAAGCTGTTTCAGGTTTTAAATATGCCCTAATGGGATAGGTAGGTCAGAGAAGATTGGTTACAAGCATAATGTCACACCTAGGGCAAACGTCTTGTTTCACATGAGTGCATTCAGGTAGCACGCAACGCAACAGGAAAAAAAAACACACAAATCCCCCCTCCCCCATCCTAGCCCCACCCCTCATCCCCCACACCGTTTTAGACAAGAACCGAATCAACGCTGGGTCGGGATGATTGAAGTTAATCTAGCGTCTCATCGTGTCTACTCAGATACGATGTGACACCGTAGAGGAAGTATGCGCGGGGACAGCGGTGCGAGCTGGCAGGTATCTCGCCGTGGGTATTCCATCCACAGGAGACTGATAAGACATCGCCTGGCTCTTATAAAGTATTCACAGTGGCAGAGAGGATTTGTGTTTGAGACAGTGGAGGCATTCTCACCACAGCCTGCCTGTCTGCCTATCTGTCTGTCTTCGCAAGAGTTCACTTATGCGATTTCCTTTTCCTGTGCTCCATGCAGCTGAAGATTTGCTTCCTAAAGCTCACACCAGGCTCAGAATGTAGACGTTTGGCTCGCCGCGGATAAATTATGGAGGGAAATGGTATTAGTCAGAATGAATATTTGCACATTCCGAATTAATGTGGAGCGGATTAGTAAAGCTAACACATACTGTAGGATTTTTATTCATGAGTCATTTATTACTTCCCATCATAAATGCAGTATCAGAAAACCTCTTGGCGATAAAAGGAGCCATTAATATTTAGATGCAGCACACCAAAAAAATAAAAAAATAAGAAAAAAAAGGTGTGCAATTTCCGGAAAGCTAGATCGTATCTATTGTAGCAGGCAAAGACGATCATAGAACAATACACTCGGCACATTGTATTGCTGTTGGGAGATAAACAACAAAATATGCAATGAAATGTGGACTTTGCAGCTCACAGTGCACGCAATTGCCATTTTGTTCAAGCCACCGCTCCCTTCATCTGTATGGCCAGGGGCTAATAGCAAGTTAAACAAACAAATTCCTGTAATGAGAGCCAAGCTCTCTGGCAAGGTGAGATTGTGAATTAACGGGCCTCAATAACAAGACACTGATTTAAATCTGTTACGTGGAAAGAAATTCACACCTAAGACACCACCTTCTACGCATGATACAAAATGATGCAGAAGGATTAAACAGCTACCAGAGTCCCAATTACACTCATTAGATTATCCATATAGCCGTTCATGGGGATATGAGTTTTCACCTAGTGTGGGAGACCTGGTGGAAACTGATGATGTAGCCAAAGTTTTAGCGCCTCATTTAGCTAAGTGGATCAATTATCACCAGACGTAATGAAGAACCAAGCACACCTGCAAGAGGCGAGTTAGCAAATTAAATAAGACAAACCAAACTCGGGCCTCTCTGTTGTTGATACAGGGAGGTACAATCCTTGGGGATAGGTGGGTGGGCTCCTCCCTGAGGCCCAGCTAAGCCCAAAGAATGCCCTAGCTCCCCTCGAGAAATAGGAAATGTTGTGTGTATATCTGTGTAATACATATATTTATATATATACACACACACACACACACACACACACAAGAGTGCACAACATATACACACACACATATATATATATACTCACACATGGACGGAGTACAGCTTTTGCGCCCAAGAGACTCCTGTGCTGTGGGTGAGACCACACATGCATCACTTCAATTTATCATTCTCTCAGGGCAAGCGTTGCGAGCGCGCCATGGCGGCAGGCCTAGATATGCTATGAAACATGGGCAAACGCGCACTTCCTGGCATCTCTATATGCTGAGATGGCGAAGAGACGGCATCAAAATTGGGATTAAGTCACTGTGGCCTTGCAGCTATCATAAACAAACACGTGGCATCAATATTCTCCAATGAAACATTGTTATCTCCGTCCTGAAAGGTGCCGGCTGACAGTTTGTTCCAATTGTCTGTCTGCTAATACCACGCAGTAGAATGTCAGCAACATGTCATAAGGTTTTCATCCTGGTGCTGTTCTTTTTTATATTGTTTTTTAAATCCACCCCACTGCTTTAAATTCACGTATTTCCCCTCAAGCCTCTAAACTTGGGGGGGGGGTTAGTTACACACTGTAATATTTAGCTAACATTATTCATTATTGTTGATGCATTGGGTAGTCGCACAATTAATTGCTTGCGAAGTTAAGGGATAATAACCAAGGCTACATTACATTATGTATGAATTTCATTTGATATGCCCATTGAAAGCCACGATACCCTTAAAATTACTGTACGGGTTTGGAAGTACATCTCTGATATACTGAAAGAAATAAAATCACATTGTTGAAATGGAAGATGTTTTTCTCGCCTCCATATGCCCTTAGTAAACAACATAGACTAAGCTATTTGCTGTCCCATGCAGACACTGAGCCATTATATGTATGCTGTCTACTGTTTATACTGTATTCCAGCTAAAAACACTTCCTAGTCCCACTCAAAACAACCATCCATAGAAGTCCTTGCTGTCCAATGTATTTACAGACAGTGTATTCTTGTTCCAGTAACTTAAATACATGTTTTATATTTGTGCTATATGGATAGTATATTCAATAATATGTATTCTAGTTTAAGTGTAAATAAGATTTCTATTTTAAACTAGGGTGCAGATAGCTGAAAAGTATTCTTAGGCAAACTCCTGATTACATTAATGTAGCTGACCTAGATTTCAGTGTAATTCAAAGCAACCTGCTACAACCTGTTACTATTTTTAGATGATGCAGGCAAAAAGTACTGTTGCTGATTCAATGTACAGTACAGTAACCCATGTAATTGCAAATGTTTCTACAATGAGCATTGATTTGCTTATCGTTCATGCTACAGGTCAAATAAGTATTTTAGAAGTACATGAGGAGTATGTAGGCCTATTCTATTACTGGATGTTATTATTTTGTATAGTGGTATTGTTCCTTGTATTTACGTATAGTGTGGAACAAGCGCATAACACACAGACAGAACTTGTAAATAATAAATGAACCACTGGAACACAGGGAATAAGCAGCACAATGTATGTAATACAAAGGAACACAGGGAATAAGCAGCACAATGTATGTAATACAAAGGAACACAGGGAATAAGCAGCACAATGTATGTAATACAAAGGAACACAGGGAATAAGCAGCACAATGTATGTGAAACAAACATAAGGGCTTAAATACACAGGTAGACACAACAGTGAGGAAATCATTAGACAAGGTAAAGATACTGTGACAGTTCCAATAAATAAAAACATGGAACACAACACAGACTATAACAGAAAGACAACACAAACATATGGAATGTCATTAAATATTATACTAAATAAATAAATTAACCTATGAAATAAATAACGCTATGAAATAAGAGGCAATACATAGTTAATCGGAACAAATAAATACATAATTTATTATTTCAAAATTAAGTTATTTAAAGGACTACTTTATATATTTCAGGAGACGTTTATTGCCAAATGCCACATTTAAGCAATTGAAGGGGCTTTTATTTCATAATGCCACATTTGTTTATTTCAGGGGGCATTTATTTCATAATGCTACATTTATTTATTTCATGGCACTATTTCATGGCCATGTTTTGGGGTGTGGTTATCTCATTCTCAAGGATCAGCAATGTTCCAGCACGGCCGCACAGCCACGCTAAAGCTATATCTATGCTAAAAAAAACATTTATATAGTATTTATTGTCTGACATATTTATTTTATAGGCATATTTACTTATTGACTAGTTACTTATATATTTATTTATTTACTATTGACTTAAATGACATTTCATACAAACAAGCATAATCTCCAACATAAATACCCACTGACATGTGTGCCCATGTTTGAATATGCACACACTGTGTGTGCGTGTGTGTGTGGGTGTGTGTGTGTGTGTGTGTGTGCGCGCGCGTGGGTGTGTGTGTGTTTGTGTGTGTTGCGGAAATGAGTAACTGTCGACCGGTAGAACGCACACCGGTGAGTTTGGACAGGATGGTGTGACTCTGGATGTCACAATTAAGTTACAACTGAATCCTGCTCATAACTAGCCTGATGTACGAGATGCTTTGTTACACAGGGACATCTGTGGAAAAAATAATTGGTGATTGGATGAATTGACGTGATCTGACGTGAATTGCGGTGGTTCGGACTTAAGCGCAATGATTTCAAGTCTGTTCAGACTGATAATGGCGACAAAGTTAAACTGGACCACAGTGGAATCACAAGGCTAACTACTTGAAAATCAGCTTTGGCCAAAACAGAACAGCAACATTCTTCAATTGTCTTCTTACATTAATATATTACATTGACCGTTTGGGAGGAAACATACAGTATATGTCCATATCCTCTCCATGTGACTGACTGGCTTTATGGTGTTCAGGACATATTGGTGTAAGCTATTTGGCATGGAGATGCTGTAATGCAAGTCTGACATTCCCAATTGACATACAATGCCAGTACATCACAGCAAGCAACAACATAAACGGGTAAACAATGGAATTGCTTTCCCATAATGGACCAATCTAAAATGGCTGAAATGCAATGCAGATCTGACTTACAGTGTGCTGCTAAAAAAACTGTGGATGTTCTAACATAAGTATGTAAACATCACGTGTTGGAACAAATACTGTATATCTATGTTTTAACTGAACTGACTTAGAATACAAATATAGTTCCACAATTCTCCTAGCAGCTGGAGAATTACTTTTTTTAATGACCACAGGAAACTAAAGCTAATGTTCTGTCAAATGTTTGCCCATATAGAGCTGTAAAGTTAGTGACATAGTATGATTTTATAAAGCTGCAAACACAATTTCAGACCATTCTCACAAGTGTCAAAGGGTGGGTGGGTGTTTGACTCATGTTGTTTATGATGTTCACATTGTTCAGTGTTGTTTGCAGTGCATAATGCCTATTTTTATGTGTGCCTTGTTGAATCATGAATCAGATCGTCTCCTCACAAATTCAGTTAGTCTAAAACTACTGGCTTACTCATTACTTTGATCCACTATAAAGGTAAAAGTGCTTCTATTCATTTCTACTGACCGCCAGAGGCAGTGCGTTAAGCACTGGGATGTCCATCACATGCATGTGCAGCTCCAGTGTTTGTATCAACAAGGTCACCTGTGGCCTGGGTGACGTGTGCCCTCCACCCCGATAACTAAAGGCATGTTCACTCAGGAAGTGACCTCTGGCAATCTTCTCGCAAGAAGTCAGAGTGACTGCCAAGCTCTGGCGGTCATCCAAAATTCATAGAAGCGTGGTTACGTACGTAACCATCGTTTTATTGTCACATACACATACATGTAGTGACATTTGTTCTCTGCATTTAACCCATCCCTCAAGGGAGCAGTGGGCAGCCGCTGTGCAGGGCCCGAGGACCAACTCCAGGTAGAGGCCAGTGTCTCTGGTCAGTGGTGCAGTCTTTTACCAGTACAGCTTATATAGCCTTATGACAACTTACTGTATATTAGTTATGTACAGTATGTGACCGGATGACCTATGCTCTCCTCATGTGAGAACTTCCACTAATTACCATCTGTCTCTTTACCTTTGATCTTTCCCTTTGTCTTAACTTGTGACCCCCACTGGCTTGTGTCTATTACTGTAGCTATATCCTCTTGTATCTTGATTGAGTACCAGACCATTTGTTGTCATTGTAAACTTGCTGTTCCAAAGATACCCTTCTGTCACAGTATAAATATCTGTAGCTACCTCATCTTAGGCAGAAGCATCTTTCATAGCATGCTGTATGTGTCTTCTCCATGGCCATGCTTTCATTAAATATATGAATTAAGATGACTCAGAGCTGAATAATTAATTTCTCACAATTGGCACTGACAGGAGAGAGATAACCTAACATGTTTCATGCAAAAAGCGACAAAGTGTTTGAATTTGTGAGAAAGAGGGACAGAAGCTGAAGACGGGGAATTGAAACGTGTGCAGCTGTCTGGAGCTGGCCCTGTGGACCATGATGTTGTCTACTAACTGGAACTCCCTGCTGACTGTCTGCTGCTTGCCGTGTCACCGTCAGCGTTTTCTGCGGGCCAAGTCTACCTGCTGGCTTTGTCCAGTTCCTGACTGGTTGTCCTCTCAACTCTGTTTGAGTTGTCGTTGCACAGACAGGAAGGGGTGAGGATTGGAGTTCTTACATTACTGTCGCGACAATGCCAGGCACTGGACATTTTGTCTTGGACATGTAGAACTCTGTTATGCTGTATTGACAGCGTGGAAGAGCGTGGAAGAGAGAGAAAAGTTTATATTTCTGTACGCAGTTGTCCTGTCTGGTTGTGTTGTTGTGGCCTGGGGTTCAGAATATGTACTATATTGTGACAATGTTACAAAAGTGAGTGACAAGATGGGAGCATTTCTTATTTTGGTAACAATTATGTAATGTATGAAATTCAGTGATGTCAAAACTAGAATTTAACTATGTAGAGTTATAAGTTAAACATGTCAACAATAATATAATAATACAGTAGCACAATGTCCTTTGTTAACCCTTTGGAATGACCTGGTTTTGCTACAATAATTGGTCATTAAATGTTACCTGGCCTTCATCTTCATCCATCAAGTCAAGTATATTTAAACACAATTAGTATTGCTTGGATGACTTCTGCTACAAGCAAATACGCAAACTGGATTTAATAAACACCTCCTTTTAAGAGGCAGTGAACTTTCACCACAAAACTGGCTTTCCATCGCAGTTCTCATACATACAACGGAAGAGGTCATCGCTCTCTCTCATGTGCATCTCCTCCCATGTTAAGGGAACTCTCACTCTCCCCCTTGACTCTCCCATGAATGCATGTGCATATGAATAGGAAAGTGCAACTTGCGATGCTGTGTACCTTCGGCAGGCAGAGCTCAGTTTTAGATATGTGTGGCCTGTTCATAGATACCATGCCATGTTTTTAGAATTTTTTGTTGCGAGGACATTATGCCTAAAACGGGTGGTAACACATTAATACACGGGGCACATGAGTGTCAATATACACACATGCATGTGTAGCACCTTGCTCTGTTTACACCACATACTATTTTATTTTCAAACTTTCTTTACTCCTACTCATTATTTGCCTCCTCAATATATCAAAACACTGCAGGAAATGCCACAACCTCTATTTGGACCAGAGGCCAAGAGCCTGGATTTAGTTGAAATCAATGGATGATGAATTCACCAAGGGAACCAATTTACTGAGCCTAGAGGGTCCAGCTGGTTTTCAACAACAGGAAAAGTGTAGATGGGTCACTACCAAAGCCATGCAACTAAATGCTGGCCAATATTACCTTACCTTAGAACTTCACATTTACACTAAAAGCCTGAAAATTGTAATGGCTGAACCTGGCAGCAGTAACATATACCCAAACACATACAAAATAAACATAGACTACATCCATCAGCAGTAAAATTATCCCTAGCTTGCAAGAATGGCATTGCCCTATACTGAGTGTCAGTAAGCGTTGGAGGAAAGAAGTGGCCTGCAAAACCCATGCCATTTAGTTTGATACTGTGTTCAAACACAGCTCAACTCCATTACAAGGATAGGCAAGACAAAGCAGCCATATGTAATCCATGCAAGAGGAATCAAGGCAAGGGAAGATTAAGTGGCCTTTTAACCAATCATTGGACGGATTTAGTCATAGACCCTGTCAGCAACAAAATCAAGTTCCAAATCAATTTGGGCTCCGTACTCCATATGGCTACTGAACATAATGACCACAGGACTTAACTCCAACAGCCATGTTGAAATGTTCGATGGATGCACATGCCTGCCGATTGGGTGAGCGGAACATTCTAGTGTTTTCTGTACTGCCACCTGTACAGATCTGCTGATGCTGAATGATAAGAAGGTTCTGCGAGTTAAATAATAATTAAAATGTACTTCAACGAAGGAATATTATCTGCTATCCAAAATTCTATAACAAATTATTCTAATAGAATGAAAATAATGTTATTAAGATATTTGTATATGGAGGAGCACATTTTCAAAACTCACTAAGGACTTCCATAATCTACAAATGAAAACAAAAAGCTAATTTGGTCTCGCTGCTGCACGTGATCAATGTTCAGCCTATAGACACAAGGTGAATAGGTTCCACAATATTAGTATCACACACATACACACTGTACTTAATAATAAGGTGGAAACTGACTTTTTATTTGAATATTCACACACTCCAAGCCATGCCCTTTTTGATGGTAACTCTTGGAAGCATGTCTTCAACATTACAAATGTGTTATAATCCAAATGTGCCGTATGTATGTGAAAGGTTATCTTTTGATTATATTTGTCTGGGTGGAAAAAACACAGTACAATAAATGACTTAATATTGAGTACATTTAAAGGGTTAAAAACATGTATGGAGTGGATCTTAAGGGAAAAGTAAATTTAACTTGACTTGTATGACTTGCCGGGAAACTTGAAGTAGATAACACAAATGGAGGTGATCAATGTGTACTGTCTGTCTCCCACTGTGCTCCTACCTCCCATATTTTCTCACGACTCCACATCACTATGTCCTCTTCTCAGACTCCTCTCAGAAACAGCGTGTACCCATGTATCACCAATTAGAGGCAGACACAAGGTTTTTAAAACAAGTCTCTCTGGCTCACTCTCTCTGGAAGACGCTCGGATATGCTCCGGGTTGGCAGAGTCTCCTGCACGTCTGTGCTACTGAAATGTGAAGATCAGCCATTCACACTACATCTGTATATGATGAAGGACTAAGCGGCCTACGTGCAGTCACAGTGAACACAGACGTGGAAGACGGAACAAGCACAACGTCAATAGTCCAAGTTGGTTTATCTTATATACTTTATAAAAACAAACAAGCCTTATCTTTGGATTTGACGATTTAGATCTCAAGAAACAGCTCTGTCATGCTGGAGAAGGAGGGCAGGATTATAGATGTGGAAATGTACATCATCTAAATGACACATGACTCGTATTTACATTTGACAAAAATGGCACAAAAAGAGATTTCTATTTAAAACTGAGCTTTTAACCAAACAAGATTCATGATTATTGCAGACCCCAATATAAACAGTATGCAACACTTCATATGTTGTAAAACGTGGCTCACGGAAGACGAGCCACCACCCTCAGCTGGCTCTGTGGCCATCGCCCCCGGTCATGGTGGAAGAACCGCCACTGGCTTGTCCCGCCAGTCTTGTGGGGCAACCACCGCCGACGCCCCCTGTCATTTAGGAGGTGAAACTAGGCTGGCGTGTCCCACCAGTCCCATGGTGCAGCCAGGCCGCCTCACTGCTGCACTTCGGCACCTTGCAACCGCCTCCGGAGTCTTCCGGGGCAACATATCCTGAAAGGCCTCCTTCTTTAGTCGGATGGTTTCCCTGATCACTAGTGTACAACACAGTGTTCAAGGGTTACCGCCCCTTGAGGCACCTAAGACCTTGAGACCACAGCTCTCCACTGCTGCTTCAGCAATGAAAGCTTTGAACATTGCCCACTCAGGTTCAATGTCCCTAACCTCCACAGGGATGCCAGAGATCCTCCGCCGTAGGTGTGAGTTGAAGCTCTCACGGCCAGGTGCCTCCTCCAGACGTTCCCAGTTCACCCGCACTTGGGCTTTCCAGGTCTGTCCAGAGTCTTCCCCCACCCCTTGACCCAAATCACCACCAGATGTTGGTCGGTAGTTATCTCTGCCCCTCTCTTCACCCGAGTGTCCAAAACATGCAGCCTCAGATCAGATGATACGATCACAAAATCAATCATCGACCTTCGACCTAGAGTGCTCTGGTACCACATACACTTATGAGTGTCCTTATGTTTGAACATTGGTGTTTGTTATAGACAGTCCATGACTAGCACAGGAGTCTGGCACGTGTGACAGTTAAGTTAAATTAAGTTAGTTATCGTCTGATATTTAGAAACATACCATATCCTAACTGCCACGTCTGCAGAAGAGGCATTCCCTGGATCTCTGCAGCCAGCCTATATCTAGCTGATTGGATTTTATTAAAAAACAGACTCTCTTTTGATGATTGATTAAATGTGTTTCCTTTTAAGTAAAACAAATATTTGTAATGTGTATAATATGCAATCCATGCCTTGAGAACCTATGCATGAGAAGACAGTCTTTCCCACAGGTACCGAATGGAAGAAATGTATGATTTCTGAACTAATTGAGTAATTAGTCAATGCTATATTATCCAAACACATGATGCAAGCAGGCAGTAGTTCTCAGCCATTGATTCTATTTAGCACGAACACGTTTCTTCTTCTTGTGTTGGTTATTGCCTGTAAGCTAGTGACTCGCCTTGCCCCTTGAGGTAAAAAGCGGTATTACAAGGTTTGGAGGCTGTCCGGGCCAGAATTAACAGTACATAGAGGTCAAAACTGATAATGTTGGTTGGTTGCTACATATTAAACGTATCAACTTTAAAGGTATAGTCAGCCACTCTATTGCAAGCTAAATGTAAGTAAATAATTGTTTTGTCAAATTCAACAAACATCTCCTCGCATTTCGCAAGCTTACTGTTCTCTGTGCTTGTTGAAAAAATTATCCAATACTTCTACACAGCCCTGGCTCCGTAAATAGTAAAATAAACAAAGTGGCAAACACAGCTCGTATCAATAAAGCCGTAGAGCTACGATTTGCTTCACAATGCATTTTGACGTTTGAGGCGCCGCCTCGGAGGAACGCGGCGCGATACTGTTTTGATTTGAGCTCGAAGTTAGCAAGTATGACTAACTCTGCCTTTAATAGGATATTAATCCTCTGGCACATGCAATACCTATGATTGTTTCCACATGAAGTTGTGCACTATGTTTTGATGTGTTTTTACAAATATCTTTATTCATTTGTTTTTAATATATTAATAGGCTATAAATGATTGTTGTTGCATGCAGCTACAAGTCCCTATAGTATTAACAAATTCATTACTTCAGACTGTTGATTGATTTTAATATTGACACGGTTTCCCAGTACACTGTGAAACAAAACTAACTGGGTGATGCCATAATTATTGAATGTATTACCCATAACTTGTAGTGTATGGCATGTTGATCACGTCGCCCTTCCCCCTCACTACAGTGGCCATCATATTGCCACCAAGGGCAGTTTACATGTTTAAAGAACATTTCTTTATAACCTGCATCGGTTTACAGGCATGCATTACATGCATTGATGTAGCAGACCACCTTCCAGAGGCTTATTGGCTCACAGCAGCCGTGTTGTTGATGTGATACCAGCATGAGAATTTGACTTCTGTCGTTGAAGAAGTTACCGGTTACTTTTTTCCCCAGCCAGTGGTCTTTCCCAAAGTCAACATGAACCAGAAAGAGCACACTCTTGTGATGTTCTGACCATGACGACAAAAACTCTTTGTGAACATTGCTATGATACACTATTCTGAAACGCACACGCTAGTCTACACAATAGCTTTCATAGTGCAAATCATCCACGCAGAACTGGAAATCAACATCCAGTTGTTATTTTCTATGTATATAAAATATGCAATCTCAGAATGTTCCTATAGCAACTATAATCACATATAACTGCCTTTTCCTTCGCCACTGGTGTTGTTTAATGTCATAGAACTAACCATATTACTGTGACATTAAGGTGCATTATGGGACATTAATCAAATGTATGTCTTTTGGCTATTGTCAACTCAATTTGTGTACCGATACTCAAAGACTGCACCTGAGTATAATTGTATCCTAAAATGGGCCTTGTAACATGGGTGTAACATGGCAAAGCACAGTGCTTTCAGAACATGTGACAACTATCAAGCCTGTTATGAATCCTAGCCTGGTGCCTGTCCATCAGTCCTCGTGAATACAGCTTCTGTGTCTCCTATAAAGCTTCCGACCTCTGCTCGCTGGGAATATGATGACATAAATGGATTTTACCTTGCCTATAGCTTGTATAATCAGGGATACATTCAATCCTTTAATGGTTGCTTTGGGATATCAGACTTTGCGCATGGGATGGTAATTTACTGCACAAGTACAGATTAAAGCAGCAGTTATAGATGTGTAAAACAGAGGCATCAGATTTCTTAGGCGTCAAATCATAATGAGGGAAGTCAATGACAGGTGGGACGATGACTAGATCACAGCATCATTTGCATGCAGAGGCAGCCTCTTCAGATAATGTGAGCTTAAACATACAGTAAACAGTTCCACCCTATCAGAGCTGGCCCAAATCTTAAAGAGAACCTAAGCAGACTTTATTTGGAGGTTCCCCACCATCTTGGCACCACAATCATATTCACTTTTGTCATTGCTTGATCATTCGCACCTACTGTAAATCTAGCACACCTATATAATTACAGTAAGCATAGCTAGACGTGTTGCTTACTCCATATCAGTGTCAGCCTGGCATGTTTTACCCTTGTATGTTTTTCTATCTAAAAAGGTAGCAAACTCACAACAGTGGTCTGGTGTTCATTTGCACTTTAGACAGACAGACAATGCAATTTAACTAATTTAATTGTTTTTCGATAAGTGCAACAACAATCAGTGATACAAATAAAATAAACAGTAGGCCAACCTTCTTCAGTAGAGTTTATTTATATAAAAGCAAATCTAAAAACAAACAACAGAAAAACATATTGACATCAATTGACAAGGTGGGGTGCTAGAGTAGCAAGATGTGTCAGGGGCAGGTGGTGTGGTTCGACTCCAGGCCCAAAACACTTAAAGGAGTAATTTCATGCTCCTTTTCACTTGTTGACAGTTTCATTACTTCTCAATGCAATGTAGTTAACAAGTTTAGATGAAAATACCACATAGTTTATGTGGAATAGCACCATCATCGACGACTCTAAGTCTGTCTCAGATAACGGTCTTATTTCAGTGACTGTTGCTTTAAATTTAATAAGTCACTGCCCATCTCGCCCCGACTTCCACGTAGCTGTGTTGACGTGAGGCTACGACTGCTTTACTGCTAGTACTCAAACGCGTTTTGAACATAGTTTTATGGGTTTTTAACCACATATGGTTTATTTTCAGCAGTGTTTTCAAGGTGTTAATATTGCGCATTAATTCCGCCTCGCCGTCCAGACTACAGTAAAGGATACAGGAGGCCGAATATAGTTGTTCATGTCAATAACATAAACACAGCAGCAGCTAGTCACACAGCCCTGTGAAGGAACAGGGGTGTTACGTTTTGATAACCAGCCATGTATATACTAAGCACATTATTTCATGAATGAAGGTTAAATTATACCGTAGCACAACATCGCAGCCATCCTTGCCCGCTAAACAGCCATGTACCCATAAGGCCGTATTAATTAATTAATGAAGGGTTACATAGTGTATCAAAACTAGCGGCACAACAGGAGTAGAAAAAATAAAGAGTTTAATCAGACGAGTTATACAAATGATAGCGAGAAAAACCAACATTAGCCTTAGCTTTATTAAAATAACCCGCAATGGGTAAACACAACTGAACAGAATATAAGGACAGGGGAGAAATCACAGGACGAGCGACAGGTGTGGGAGGCCCTGATTGCCACCTGTCGCAGATCGGCTATCAGTACTCCAGGGAAGGCGCGCGAGAGCCCGCCCGATCGGAGGGCGTGGCCCTGCCGCGGGACTTCAGCATGACACATACCACGAAACCACAGCCGTTCTTGCCACTATGGTACAGGGTTATGATAGATAGGGGGCTTGCTGCTAGCTGCTAGCAACAACATAAAGTGATATTCGGTTAAACAAGAAAAGTTAAACAAAGACATTCTATTCTATTCTTTGTTATTATTATGAACATAAAGTAAAATGTTTTGCATGATATGATCCAGATAAAAGCATTCTTACTTGCGGTACCAAAAACGGCAATATGTTTCCGGCAAGGGATACAATTTCGGTATGACACGTGCGAGTGCGACTTTATCAACGAGCAATGTTTAGGTTAAGTAAATCAACACAACATTATTTAAGCAGCCTAGCTATTTGTAATCCGTATACTGTTAATGAACAATAGACTATATTAATCTAATGTAGTTATTGATGTGGGCATCACTCTTGAAAATATGCCTGTCCTGCAGACTCGAGTTATGTTTATGCTACAGATGTTTATGCTACGGTAGCAGTATTTTGATTGACACGCACTGTGGCACATGCCCCCCCTAGTAGTGCCAATAATCAGGTTCAAGACCACGTTCAGCAGGTGTGTAACAACGGGTTTTATTCAGGATCAAAAACAACTAAACTTCTTCCCGGACCGGGGACGCTCACAAACTCTTATTGTCTCACACGCTCAAGAGTGGGGCATAACCTATAATGCAAACAAACAGAACCACAGTTAGCGCACTAAACCTAACAAACACATAATGAGGGTTGAGGGGAAGGGAGCCTCACCGCCCGACGCCAGGTCTGAAGAGAGAGAGAGAACCCGAGGCAGGGGAGCCTGTTTGCCTAAATACCACTCCCTGCAGGTGTCCCCAGCTGCCTGCCATTCAACTGATTGAGGAGGGAATTGGGCAAGTACCGCCCATCCACCACCCTCCCCAGTGGTAGGCGGAGCCGCCGGGGCAGCCTGCTGTGACTATCCTCTCCCTCTCCCCAGGGGCCGCCCAGTGGCAGGTCGGGCCAGGCACGACACTCCACAGCACAAAGACCAACTACGTAACTTAATGACAACACTGCTTAAAATAAATGTAACAACTAAAATTTGTAAATAAAGCCCTGCAATAGCATCGCACCAGAATTACAGATTCAGACTTCATGAGCGACAATGCTAACAGCCAAAGAAAATCTTCACTTCTGGGAAGTCAGTCAAGCTTAGAAGGGTAAACAGTAGTATCTGACATTCAGCACAGTTGCTTATGTGACGTAGTGCTAATGGACAGAAAAGGATGAGATTAGGTTAGAATTGACCTTGAACATAATACATAATTCTATTATTGATAACAGAAATTGTTTTTCTTTCAATTTTAGGTAGTTCGGTGAGATTTTATGGTGATTTGCATATTCTTCCATAGTCGCGTAATAGGTATTCTGAATGTATAAGAGGATGGGGGTTAATTTTATTTAAAGTTAAATTCAGGTAGTGAACAAAGACATAAAGTACCTGACACAAAAACAGGAAAAACATGTAACGTTCAACCAATCTCCCATCAAATTGTCTCACACATCATTCATTATTTTGAAATGCTAGACCTGGAAAGGAGTACTCATCTTGGAGAGTAATTGAAAGGGGGATCTAATGATCTGTAGAGGAATTAACGTTGGAATTAATCATGTTGGAATTAATCAAAATAGTTGCAGAGACATAAAGCACCTATATTTTTTTTACAAAGCCAATTGAGTCTTTGTAATGTAGTCAGAAATTCTGACATGGCAATGTATTTTAGCTCTTTCCGTTTTATTAATGGTATTGCCCATTTGTCCTTGACCCTGTCCTTTTGGGAGAAAAGGGAGTATGAGTGGGAGTAATACTGGGAAAGACAGTGGGTATGCGTATCTGTGTCATTTAGCAAGACAGGGCTATAGAGATAGTTATCCATCTGCCGTCCAATTGCAAAGCAGGCCAATTACACAGAGGTTTTTTAAAATGTGAGGTGATTAGGACTACGCACACCACCGATCTTAATCACTCCTAATTCCATTACACACCAGCCCTTTTTCTCACCCTGAGAGTGTCTCTTTCCCCCTCTCTCTAACACACATACACAGAGAAATACCTTGTTATGCGTCATAAACTCTAGCTAACACCTGGGAGGACCATCATTGAAATTCACAGCAGCCAGAAAATTTGCGTTCCACATTAGCATAAAGTGTGGTGACATAAGATGGTGAAGGAGAACATGAAAGCCCGAGGACTGTCCCTCACAGGTGGGGCTAAGGCTGGGAGCTAACTATGGTCAACTGGTCCAGAGATTAAACTGAAATCAAAGTGGAGCATATCATCTACCGACATTATGAAGCCTGTGGACTTCAAAAGGAAATGGTAATGACAAAAACAACTTCAAAGCTAATATTGCAATCTGCATGTGGTAGCAAACATCAGGTGGGTTTCACCAGTGATAGATAATTCCATGTCTCCTCAAACAAACTAGCATTTAGAGTGTAAAAGAGTATACCTTTTGAAGAAGATAAAATAGCTGTCACGTCTGCACGGAGGTAAGGACCCAAATGCGAGACACGCATGTAACTAAACAGATTTAATCAAAAACAACACAAAAAGACAAGAACACGGGTACAACGCAACAGTAATGTAACATCCACATTGATATTTACATTTACAACAATAACCGACACCGGACTGGGGAAAACACTGGGGCTAAATACACAGGTAGACAAGACATGAAGACAGACCATAGGCTAAGAACAACGAGGAACAGGTGCAGCACATCAGAGCGTGATTACACAGACACAGGTGGAATTAACGAGACTGGGAAACACTGGGCAGGGAGTGACGGGCAAACAGCCCGTCATTCCCTGAAACACATGAAGTGACGAGACCAGCACAGGACTGGGATCACGAAACATTACAGTACCCCACCCCCCCCCTCAAGGGACGGCTTCCAGACTAACAAAAGGACAAGGACCAAAAGACATAGGACGAGACCAAGAGACACGGGACAAGACATGGGGCGGCGAACAGGGGACAGAGGGACAAGACAAAGGGACGAGAACAAGAGACAGGGGACGAGACGAGACCAAGAGACGAGACCAGGAGACAGGGGACGAGAACAAGAGACAGAGGACAATAAAAATGGGGACGAAGCATGAGGACAAGGCAAGGGACAACAAAACATGGGGACGAAGGACGAGGACAAGGCAAAGGACGAGGGCAAGTGGACAAAGGACGGAACAAAGGACGAGGACAAGGCAAGGGACAAAGGACGAGACATGGGAGGAGGGCAGGAGACGAGACAAGGGGACGAGAGCAGGAGGCCGGCAGCTACGGGCGAAGCCCTCAGGGGACCGTAGAGCAGGACCCGGGGCTGGCCATGCTGGAGGTGCCGGCGACACTGGAGGAGTGGGAGTCACAGGAGGCGGGGACGACGAAGACGTAGACACTGGGAGCGATGACACAGGACGCGAAGGCGGAGAATTGGGGGGCGATGACACAGGAGGCGAAGGCTCTGTAGGCGAATACACTGGAGGCCAAGACGAAGGCTCTGGAGGGTCAGGAGGCGGAGACGGAGGGTCACGAGGCGAAGACACTGGATGCGGAGACACCGGAGGCGGAGACGTAGGCACTGGACGCGATGTGGCGGGATCTGGAGGCGGCGGAGACTCTGGATGCGATGCGGCGGGAGATGGAGATGGAGACTCTGGAGGCGGAGACTCCGGAATGCGAGGTCGATGGATCTGCCCGTCATGAAACATTACAATAGTGTTTTAGTAATCCCTTTAAAGCTGATGTAAGTAGGATTTGAGAGTTGCAACAAGAGTTAGCTAAAAAATAATCAAATCTAGTGATATTTTGAAATTCAACAATCCAAAACGACACCCCTCTTCCTCTGTTTCCTCCTACACCTTCCCTATTTGCGACATTGACATGCCTGTATGCGCCATTCATGTGATTGACAGGCAAGGTAGATTCCTGGGACCAGGGAAAAAATGGCCCTGATTGGTCAGAATAAGTTCGGGTTGCTCAATAAACTTAATCGACATATGAAGGTCGTAGCTATCAAACAGCAGATCAGGGCAACATCACATATACTGTAAAAGTGCACAACAGCAGTTTGTTAACTGCATAGCAATGAAGACATTGAGTCCAGTATGTACTGTATCATAACTTTTGATTGTAAAACAGAACTCAGACATAATTCTGTGTTGCATCGAAATGCTGGCGTAGCAGAGTACCGTCAATAACAAGCAGTCAAGGTCAATAAATGCATTGGCCAAAGGTTTTCATGAAAAACAATTACTAGCGTATCGCTGGGAATACCGTAGGCCAGGCTAGAAGCACCATACAGTTAATGGATACTCATGCAGTATATTGTCTGCATCTGGCTTGGTGACTATGTGTGACCACGCAGGCTTGGATTACCCACGCTTCAGCCCCCAAGCAAAGCGCTGAAGATAAACTACTTTGAATGGCTCAAGGCCAACGGAGTTGACCTCTGGGGCCAAATGGACTGTTATATTTCAGGCCAGAGGTTCAGTCAGATCAGTAGAGATTTATTTCACTCTCATAGCATAGTAACTCAGGGGGCCACATTGTAAACCAGCAATAAATCAACACAGCTCTTGTGGAAGTCTACGTTTTATCAGCCTACCATTGTAAATTGTTAACTTCAAATCCATATGCTTGTCTTTCATTTATATTTTGATAAATGTGCAAATGCCATGAGAGATCAAAGACCCTCAATATCATGACTTCTTCTTACTGTAGCTTTGAAAAAATGTCTGGTTGTGTGAGGGAAACTCTACTTTATAGGTACTACTAGATATACAGTACAGTAGCTATGGTATAGTCTAAAATGTATCAAAATGTAGGCAAGCATTAAGTAACCACCCACATTACAGCTCCAACATACCAACACCCCAGTTCACCCTAGGGCCACCTGCAGATTGACATGAAGACAGAGAGGATATTAAAATAGTCTGGATGGAAGACCCTGTTTAACATTATCGTGGATAACAGGATTGCACCAACCACCTGCAGAAGCTTATATTAGAACTGCCATCTATCAAACAGGACATGTCAGCCTAATGTTTTGGCAAGGTAACTGCTATACACACACCATGCGAAATGAACCTGTGAAAAATCTATAAATCTAATCTTGCCACACAAGCTTGATTTGAAGCCAATTGTGAATGATGGGTGATGTCAAACATGCATCACCACATTCATATGCGATGCTGAGACACTATGTGCGACAATGTATCTGGCCAGCCCTAAAATAATTTCTTTAGCAAAGCTTATGATCAATGCCATCTACTTCATTTCACTACACCAGATTTGAGATACAAAATAAATATATATTATAAATATACTGTATATTTGCTGCAGCAAATATATATTGGCAGTACATTTGTCTTATGTATGGGTGCCCATCATAGTGCCAATGTGTGTGGCATTTTGCTCTGATCTGAATGACTGTCAGGCAAAACTTAATGTCATTTTTATCGCTTCATTAAAGTGAATATGATTTGCATTGGTTACAAATGTGTTAAGGTAGAAGACAATATAGGTCCTTTGTGAGGAGACCTTCCTAATTTTAAACTCTATATTAAAACTTGTCGCTGGCAAGGAGTGTCCCTTTTGAATATTTATGAATAAGTTGAATGACAACATAAATTGGACTAAGTTAAAGGTGCCTCAGTGAATCAAGCATCCTTATTGCAAAGAGGAAGCTAGTAAGCAGAAGGTTTGAAGTGGATGAAAAAGGCTTCCAATAATAATGGAGACGAACAGCTTAGAATAAAGCTATAATGCCAGCTTAGGTCAGGAGCTAAGGCAGGTTGACTTAAGAGGCAAAGAAAGCACTGAGAAGTTGAAGCTTCAAGGCAAGTTGATGTGTGTGCAATGTTGCCAGTTCCCTCTCTAGCTAATAAGAGACCTCTGACGGTGTATGAAATCCCCATGTTGAAGATACACAGTAGAAAAGATGATTCGCTCATATGTGAGCAAATGATTGGGCATTTATCTTAGCATTGCAACTCTGTAAGGAAAGAGGATTCCCACTATATTATAACCTACACATGGATCAAACATAAAAAGGCTGTATTGATGAAGATACTGATAAATTCTTACTAATAAAAGTTAAGCGTATAATTTGTGTGTTCAGGCACAAATATACACACAAATATTCTGTGGAAAAATACATCTTTCTCACAGACATTATAAACCAGCATTTAGATGTTTTGTGGCAAAAATGAAAAGCCCCATCATAAAATGAAATGAAGTGAATATATTATATAATTCTGACATACTGTGCAAAACTAAGCTAAGGCTAAGTGTTATTTACTGTAGTGAGTAATATTCAGTTGGTGAGATTCTCAGTGAATAATTACACATTAATATGTGATGCCTACTGTACACAGTATTTACACATCTCTGACATGTAGGCTATACTAACTCAAGGCTACCTTTCTTGATGAAATCAAAAATGCTGTATGACAGATGAGTGGACCCCAAAAAAGGTCAGATCTAAAAGTGTGCATTGTTGAGGTGGCTGGGGAAACAAAGCAGGCTTGAAAGGGAGATTAAAATAATGGGGAAGCTAAAAAGTCATCCATGTGTGGAAGAATCAGAACCGCAACTTGCACTCCTGTTGCAGGAGCAGTTTTATTATTTACTATGGTATTATCATCAATATTTCCTTTTTAACATTATTTCACCCTCACATGGGAAATAAAGCAATTCTTTATACATTACAGTGGGAGTATGTTGCCCTTACATTACGACAAAAAGCTTAATTTTTGTATGCTTATCTATAGAGTTACAGACCTCTGTGAATTCATTACATATAGCAAAATCATCTCCTTGTTGTCCTTGTTTGGGAGAAATTTTAAGTCAGTGAATTTCCTATAAATTCCTTACTACATTACCCCGTCACAATTTCCAGAATGTGTAGATTCTAAGCAATGGGCAAGATTAAAAGCCTTTGGTGCGTGTGCGTGTGCGTGTGGGTTTGTGTGTGGGTGTGCGTGCGTGTGCGTGCGCGCGCATGTGTATGTGTGCACTCCCTATCCTACTGGGTTCAGCACATTTAAGCAGAAGGTGCCTGTGGTCATAGCTTCTTTTCATCACAGTGGCTCAAAAAAAAAATTTGCTGAGTCATTCGTTGTAATAACATTATGAAAGAATATAGAAATTGGGTGGAAAATACCAAATCCTGAATATAATAAACTCTTAATCTTTCTGACTTGTCTGACTGCATGAAGAAATCCTTTAGCTCCAATAAGACGTGATTACTAATACATTTGAATTAATAATAGAAAACATGTGAAACTTTATCAAAGCATATCTACAATTTAACATTGTATGGGCTATTTTCTCCACAGTTCTTCTAAACCCTTCTCATCTCTGGTTCATTGAAACATGTTTTAGTTTTGGTGGTATCACTGTTACAATTCACTCCAATAAACACTCATTACGATCAAATGTTCTCTATTGCTCTCTCTCTCTCTCTCTCTCTCTCTCTCTCTCTCTCTTGGCAGGCTTTTGAGCTGCACTGCACATCAATAAAACCATTAGAACAGTAACATAATGACAGGAATTGCAATGTAGAGGCAGTGGAAATATGACAGTCCTGGCTCAACTCCACATTCCCGCCCTTCCAAAAATATGTTACCTTGAGATTGAGGCATGGGGCACTGAGGCGTTAAAATGAGCATTCAATCAACAACTATGACAAACATTATTACGTTTGGCTAAAAACCTTCCCTTGCCCCCCACCTCCACCCAACTGTACAATCATTCATTGTCTATATGGTATACTGATATAGACAGAGGCCACAGTGTGAACCTTATGCTTCATTGCATTGGTGTTTGTGTCAAGACCAGACTCATCTATATTAGGCCAGACATTGTCTTGCTCCATCATCAACATTAAGGAAGTTCTATTGTCTCCAAACGAGCAGGTGGTCTACACAGAATCATAAATGTTGCTAAGCATTTAACACCACGGACAGACTTTTCAAAGGCAGCCGATATGATATCCGCCATGCCTTTGGCAGACAATCTGTCTCATAAACAAAACAAGAATTGCATTTTCGAGACTTGGCCTGAAATGAATATGAAGCGGTTTAGGTCCAACACACGAGGAGGGGACAGATGGTCTCTCTGCAGTACAGAGATGAATATGATCAGACGCACCCATCTGGGTCCAGTGTTGAGATACTATTCTGCCTGCAGCAAGTTGGCCTGGCCTTCGCTCAGAAGACACCATACACACACACACACACACACACCTCATAAGGGAGACCTTACAGTATGCAAAAGCTAAAGGTTTTCAGCTGCTTGTCAATGGCAAAAACATATTTTTGCCATTGGTTGTGACATCTCTTCCTCAAAATACACACTATACACTACAAAAGAAACATTGGCAATAATACATTCCACCATAACTCAGTATAGTCTTTTATTGTAAAAAAGGACCGTTCTCCTGTAAATATATGCACAAAGGCAGGAAGGCTCTTGAGACAGAGACAATACTATTATGGATACAGGCAAACCATCCTGGAACTTGATTGCCTCTTCTGTGCAAACCTTCAGCACTGCAAAAGTCCCAAATAACTTAACATATGCATGATCTTCGAACAATCAATCAAATATGGTGTTAGTTTTGTCAACGCAATTTTGGCCAAATTAATATAAATGCATCAGTAAAATATTAGTCAATATGTTTATTGATAATGTTAACAAATGTGTTTGCTTGTAGCAAAAATTGTTGATATCTTAGATTCAGCAAAGATTATTTACATATATTATATTGCAAAATATTGCTCATGCCCTGACACATGCAGACATCAATTTATTTTGCATTATACATACTCCAAACATTCTGTTAGTTTATACATATTATTAGTGATTGCATAACAAGCAAGCTGACATAATATTACGTGAATGTGACTTATTAGCAAAATTGTGACATCTCCTACAGAATGAGATCAACACCAAATGAATGATCTCTGCAGTTTAATCAGACATTCTGTTTAGTTTATAACTTCAAAGAACAGACAACAGCATTGAAGGATTTTCTCCATGGAAAAGATGCTTTTGCTACAGACTATGTGAATAGTTTGCCATATCAGTTGAGGGCTGACATATATATCCCTTTGTTATTTTTGTCTCCAGTAAATCTTAACAAGATAATATTTCAAACATGGATTAGTATGGTAATTCTATTACATGTTAGTATCATAACTGTATAAGTGAAATCAACAGCCTACAGTTGATATAGTATATAAGTGTGACAGTGTCTACTGTCTCTTAAACCTAACTAGGAGTTTTTTTTAGATTTCCTTTTCTACCAATATTATGCTAAACAGGCGCGTGTGTGTGTTAGAAAAAGTTCACATTGCATGAATATTTGTCTTGCAAAAAGGCAGATAGTCTCAGTTATTTTGCCTAAAAATTACTTATTTACTGTGTTTTCATCTATGCTGATGTTACACATTCTGATTGGGTGAGATATAGATATGGGTTTGAATTGTATTACAGTAGTACAGCCTTTATGGCAAACACGTTTGCACTGAGGGGTTCCAGACTGAGATGCACAGCTAAGGAGCTTTCGAGATCCTAATTATCTCACAAAGCTAATCTTAAATATGACAGAAAACCAAACAGTATCTAAGCATTTACAGTAAGTCTAGACTTGATGTACAGTACATTATTTTCTTAGGGGTATAGCAGCTTGGGGTGTATATGCATATATGGCTTTGGTAAATTTTGCATTACCTTTATGAATAAGAACTAAGATCATCTGACAAGAACATTGTTATAACTGAGGCCCCAGCCATTCAATACTCTCTAGAAACCACCTTACTCAATCTTGCAACCAACAATAGCAGCCACATACTGCACCCAGCAATCACATACAGTACTCTGGTAACCTTATAGTGTAGCAACCACATTAGTACTCTAACAACTACGCCCAAATAACCAATAGCCTGCAGCAAGCTATTGAATACCAGAATATCTCACATTTTCATTACATTTTTACTCTACCTCTTGGTAACATGAATTATTATCATTTCAATGCTCTACTGTCTAATGTATCCTGAGCTGACTGCTGTGACGTTAAATATTGCCATTGGGATAAATAAAGTTCATCTCACCTTTCATAAAAACTTGTATAAAGATTATTGATAAGTCTCAGTAGGGATAAGGTTAATACGATCCCTAGCTTATTATAAAACCTCAATTGTCTATTATGGATCTCGTGGGATGTTATTTTGCCAGTGCTAGCATTTTCTGCCTCTGCACACTCCCGGAAACAAAATATCACATTTTTTAATGCACTGCATAAATTGTTACCATTTAGCTTTTTCAGTCAGAGGGGTTGCGAAAAGGTTGAGGATTTCAGATTTTGAGAAGTCTTTAAATGGGCAATGAAATATTTATTGCACACATACACCAACACATACACCTACACTGCACATAAACACGCACGATGACTCATACTCAAATGTGTTTTTTTCTCCCACCGGCACCCCGAGGCAAGCTGGCCCAGTGCTGACACAGCTGTGGGTCTCACTGTCAATGCAGAGGAAGAGAATATTAGACTTAAATAAAGTCAGGTCAAGGGGATGAGCTGGGCAACTTTCAGCCCAGGCAGAATCACTGTGGATCCAGAGAGCATTAGCTGAACAGTAGCCATTGAATATTATACCAATAAGACTGCTTAAGTGCGTACATATTCCATATGCACCTGAAGGGGTGAATATTACATAATGCAAAAGGGCTGTCCTTCAGCTCAAAAGCAAAATACCAGGCATCCTTACCCCCTGGGTCAACTACTGCATAATGCAGTGCCGTAGGGGAATCACTGCATTTACCACTCATTTATTTGAAGGAGTGGACAGAATCAACATTTAACCACTTCCAGTGCTGCCACATTTTCCATTAAAATCAATATGTAATATATTCGTAGTGAAACAACAAAATATATATAATTACTACTTTTGATTGACGGTTGGGTCAATAATTCCCCTGAGTCCTTTATCATAACTTGAAATATGTCATAGTGAACTGAACTTGCAGTAAAGACAAAATTCCAGTGCTTCACTTTTTCCACATTTTGTAACACATTTCAGTTACAGTCTTATTCCAAAATTAATTTACATATTTTTCCTAAAAATTTTACACACTAAACCCCATAATAACAAAGTGAAAAAAGTTTGTTTTAAATTTTTGCAAATGTAGAAATTTCATTTAAACAAAAAACAGTTTCTCCCATTCTCCTTTGCAGGACCTCTCAAGCTCCATCAGGTTTAATGGGGAGCGTCTGTGCACAGCCATATTCAGATCTCTCCAGATATGTTCAATCGGGTCAAGTCTGGGCTCTGGCTGGGCCACTCAAGGACATTCACAGAGTTGTCTTGGTTGTGTGCTTAGGGTCATTGTCCTGTTGGAAGACAGGTTTTGTCTCTGTACATTGCTGCATTCATCTTTCCCGCGATCCTGACTAGTCACCCAGTTCCTGCCACTGAAAAACATCCCCACAGCATGATGTTGCTACCACCACACTTCACTGTAGGGTTGGTATTGACCAGGTGATGACCGGTGCCTGGTTTCCTCCAGACATGACACTTGGCATTCAGGCCAAAGAGTTAGACCATAGAATTTTAATTCTCAATGACAGAGTCCTTCTGGTGCCGTTTGGCAAACTCCAGGCGGGCAGTCATGTGCCTTTTACTGAGGAATAGCTTCCGTCTGGCCACTCTATCATACAGGCCTGATTGGTGGAGTGCTGGTTGAGAAATGGTTGTCCTTCTGGAATGTTCTCCTCTCTCCACAGAGCAACGCTGGAGCTCTGTTAGAGTGACCATAGGGTTCCCTTTCGCAGGAACTGTGATCTATTACTTATGGTACACGATCATGTGATCAAATCGAAAAAACTCTACAATCACGGATGGCTGAGAGGTCAAAGGTGCGCCCTTAAAATAAATAAATAAATAGCAGCTTGCCCTCTCAACTTCCTCTTTTCTTGCTTTGCGTCCGCTTGGCAAGGAATCGTTTCGAATCAACATATCGTAACTATACGCAAATCAAGATGATTAATATTACACATAATGTAGACAGCAGTGCATACTCTTTAGAGTTGGTGTGGGTTCTGTTTACTCACCAGTTCTGAATGCCTGTGTGGGTATTTTTCTTGTCTCCTACAGGTGACACGATGTTGTCGGGACTGTACCCGCAGTGCGGCCACTCCTGGGTCAGAGGAGACCGCCAGACGTGTGTTGCCTTGGGAGGCTGCATGCCGAGGCTGCCCTCCTCGAGGACCCTCCCACCTGGAGCTAGCTCGTCTCATGCTAGCCCGCCGCCTTCCACTCGTCCAGTGGTCTCCTTCCTGAGCAGGTTCCGGGAGGAGCTGGAGTCGTCGGAAGACGATCTCCCCCGACAACGGTGCCAGCACGGTAGCTTTGCATGTGGCTAAAGTCATTAGCATGGAGCTACTCGAGGTCGACCGGCGCGCTGCGCCTACGCTGCCCCTCCCCACTCCTGTTCCACCTATGGCTGAAGGGTCACTTCTAGATGGAGAATTATGAGAGAGCCCCTTGTCAAGGCCCTCCCCTCTCCCCACTCTTCCCTGAGGTCCATGGGGAAGTAAAAAAAAGTTGGACTAACTCCTATTCCACCCGTGTGCAACTTCTGGGCATGATGGCAGCAGCGGCCGTGGCGCTGCCTATGGGCATGCTGCATACCCGTGCGTTCTAGATGTGTTACATCAACAAATGCCTCCACCCTACCAGGGACAGACACCGCAGGCTGACGGTGTCTCCGAGGTACAGGGGGGCATTGAAGGTGTAAACCCAAGCCCAGTTCCTCCACAAGGGGGCCCCATTAAGGAACGTGTCGCATTGCGCCACAATTGCCACAGACGCGTCCACCACAGGCCGGGGCGCCGTTTACAAAGGAGTGTTGGCCAGTGGGCTTTGGATAACGACCCAGGCAAAATCACACATAAATGTGTTGGGGCTGTACGCAGTGTTGTTAGCACTACAGCATTTTTCATCAGTCCTCCGAGGCCAGCATGTGCTGGTGAGGTCAGACAAAACATCAGCGATAGCATATATCAATCGCCAAGGAAGGGTTTTTCACTTTGTTATTAGGTATTGTGTGTAGAATTTTGAGGGGAAAATATTTTAATCCATTTTGGAATAAGCCTGTAACATAACAAAATGTGGAAAAAGTGGAGCACTGTGAATACTTTCCAGATGCACTGTATATTCCTCGACTTTGCGACGAATTTTATTGTATCTGGTTCTGGATAACAAAACAGGGTTTCTTCCAAATACTGACTAATGCACAAAACACAAGTCTCATCATACCTCACCTTTGAGAAGAGATCATATGCAAGTTCAAGAATGGATGGAACAATGTTTTGACGATGAAGATTCAAGCCCTTGAGATGTCCCCTTTACCCAGAAACAGAGTGAGAATGAATGTGGTGATACTGACCACCATTGCAGAGTCCATGTGCATCGTAGTACAACATAAAATAACAGGAATTTTTTTGTTTTGTTTTGGACTGTACTGTTATATTTGTAGGCATGTTTTGTTTAATATTTAGCATTTACACTAAAAGTAGGATTGATGTTGTACTTGCTAATACGCCACTTGTTGCTCATGTAAGCAGCAGCAGGAACGAGCGTTGGACTATATTGCATGATTATTACGTCATGACAAACAATCGTCCAAACTGGCTTTATTGACATTGTTAGAAAAATATATGTACATAAGCACCAAGAGAATATTATAAAGCACCATATGAACCAAGTTTAGCACATGAAAACAGTCAATTTAATTTATGAATGGGGTGTGTATTTCAGTTGGTTCTATAGGCTTTGGTACCACCCGTCGGCACATATCACGGTTGCTTCAAGCCTAGAGTCAGACCCTGAATCCTGCTGTGAACTTGTCCGCGGAATATCCCAGAATGCATTTCGAATCAACAAGCGGCAATGGCAGTTGAGAAAACATGTGGTCGATCAGAGTCTAGTTTAATATTTGCTACAATGATTTCGTAGATGTGAGGTCCCGCTAACATACCGGGACAGCCATGATACCCTGCCAGCTATCAAGCATTCAAAGGTGTATACAATATTGCGCTGATAATACCGTTACCAGTGTTGTCATCCCTAGGTATTGCGCAATAGCCTAGAACGATAGCCAAGAATATGCATCTCAATCTAGATCTGTCCTCGCATTCTTGCAAGACCATTCTCAGAAGTACACTTGGAATGAATGTACTTCTCAAGCACACAAGTATGTACCTAGGGTTCTTGGAATTGCGAAACAGCCTATATTTCCAATAAGGCGTTCCAGGTCGCTGAAAAAAAAAGTGACTTCTGTGGGAGAGAATTACTGCCCTATTGGGTTTTGTAACTTTACAGACAGGTTTCTATGAACAAAAGCTATATAACACACTAAAGGAAAGGGAAAACCAGAAAAGCATACAGTAAAACTTTCGCATTAATCATGTGATTGCATGGGGGCAGCGCAGGTGATTTCTTGAAGGAGCTCACTGTACATGGAGCAAATCCTTCAGCCTAAGTATAGTCTGTAATTAGCGATGACAAGCTACGAAATGATGTCCTAAAGTACAGCACTTTTTACAAGTGCATATAAACCCAGATACAGCCAAGAGACTAATGTAGTAATACCACTTGAGTCCATGTGTGTAGCATTAGTCCCCATCCTCTTCCCCTGCCCCACGGTTATAAAAACAAACAGACCAGGAGGCAGGAAGATACTGCTGAGGCAGGTAAATGTCTGTCAGGGTGACGTGCCTTTTGCCCGAAGCAAAATGTTACAAAGGAGTCCGAAGATTGACAGATGATGGTTTGTTTGTTTTTTTTTTTTTTCTATTGAAAGGCCTAACATCCCCGCTATCCAGCAATTCCACTTTTACACAGCACTGCCTCTGTAGCTAGCCTCCTGAGAGCTCTGGGCAGTTTACGCATTCATGTGTTACTAAGCCAGTTTTGTGAGCACACAACTCTCTGCCATTATGAGTGTGCGTGTGTGTGTGTGTGTGGCGCTAGGGAAACTTCAGCTAGCAAAATGTAAGATATTTGTTGAGTTTGACATAAAGTGTGATAGCTTACTTTTATTACCAATGGCTTACTATACCATTACATTGATAGTGAAATGTTGCATTGACAAAAAAATTGCATCCATCCATCTTCATCCCCTTATCCGTAGTCGGGTCGCAGGGGCAGCTGCTCCAGCAGAGGATCCCATACTTCCCTTTCCTGAGCCACATTATCCAGCTCTGAATGGGAGATCCTGAGGCGTTCCCAGGCCAGTGTGGAGATATAATCTCTCCACCTAGTCCTGGGTCTTCCCCTTTCCCTCCCAGCTGGATTTACCTGGAACACCTCCCTAGGGAGGCGCCCAGGCGGCATCCTTACTATATGTCCGTACCACCTCAACTGGCTCCTTTCAACTCAAAGAAGTGGATGTACTCCTCACAAATAGCAAAGGCAGCCACCCGCCACCCTCCTGAGAAAACCCATTCTGGCTGCTTGTATACGTGATCATTTTGGTCATGTCCCTTCATGACCATAGGTGAGGGTAGGAATGAAAATTGACCAATAGATCGAGTGCTTTGCCTTCTGTCTCAGCTCTATTTTTGACACAATGGTGCAGTAAAGTGACTGCAATACAGCTCCCGTTGCTCCGATTCTCTGGCCAATATACTGCTCCAATGTCCCCTCACTCGTGAACAAGACCAACAAGTACTCCTTCACTTGGGTTAAGGACTCATTCTCCACCCAGAGTAGGCACTCCATTGGTTTCCTGCTGAGAACCATGGCCTCAGTTTTAGCTGTGATAATCCTCATCCCAGCCGCTTCACACTAGACTGCGAACTGATCCAGTGAGTACCTGAGGTCACGGACCGATGATGCCATCAGGACCACATCATCTGCAAAAAGAGGTGATGAGATCCCCAGGTCACCGAACCGCAACCCCTCCCCTCCACGACTACGTCTCGATATCCTGTCCGTGAAAATCACAAACAGAATTGGTGATAAAGCGCTGTCCTGGTCAGACCAACCCCACGACTTACTACCGAGAATCTGTGCACAGCTCACGCTTTGGACATACAGGGATTGGATTGCCCTTAAGAGGGACCCCCTCATGCCATACTCCTGCCCACCAGGGGCGCAGTAGGGGGGACGGGGGACGTGGAGGGCGGGGGGATACATTCCCCCCAGTTT
>JAODUH010005617.1:2500-10034 GCA_027564835.1 Typhlichthys subterraneus | reverse complement strand
CACTTTTAAGCAATAACATGGCACTCTCTTAAGCCCTTATAAGAGCTAATATATATCTAAAATAGAATATATAAAATGTAAAGCACAATTTTCTACAGGTCCTACGTTTACATCTCACACGTATGTGTTCACCATTGCTTTCTGCTGAACGCACAACCACACACCTTTGACGTCTGCTTTTTGTTTGATTATCTTACTATTGTATTCTCTGTTGTTATTTCATTGAGTTGTCTGTTACACATTACATCACATTACATTTGCCTCGTGTTTGAAACGTGCTACATCAACAGTAGTGCCTTGTCTACAACAGTAGACTGGGCTGGCCAGACAGACAATTACCTTGCGATCGCTCTCGTCCCCGGAGCCGTTCTCGCTGCCGCTATCGGTCACCCTCTCCTGACACTTGAGGTCTATGGAGCCGCTTGGGTAAGGGTCCTCTGTGGAGAACAGACAGACAGGTCTAAGATGGCATCACAACATTGGAATGTGCACACCGTGTTATTTAGACTAGGAGCAGATGGCTCACATGTGTGACCGATGGACGACCTGAGCTATGACTAAGCATATGGACCCAATCCAAATACAGTTATGACAAAAACACACAAATACAGTTGAGAGAAGAGAAATACTCAAACACAATCATTACAAATGTAGAAACAAAGAAAACACCTCAGACTTGACAAGAAGGCAGGCACACAGTAAGTAGAAAGTACCTAATGTGTAATAACATAAAATAAAGTCTTCTACAGAAATAAGCAGTAATCCCCACACAGCTGAATCTGAGCTGGTGCGGCCAGGCTGGTGCAAATAGAGTAGACCAGAGCCATGGCAATAACAGAGTTACGCCAACGGAAGGTCAACATTTTCAATGGCCACATGGTTCCTAGAGAGGGGCAAAATAGTTCCAGGAAGTGCCTGGTGGGCAATTTGAATTTATATATATACTGTACATCAGATATATAACAAAACTTTGTGGTAATCTGAAGTCAATAAATGCACCGATTTACATTTAAAATAGAATTTAAAGTGTACTTTAAGTATTTAGGTTATCTTCCAGGAACCATTTAGAGGCTCCGTTGCTGTGAAAAAAACGGTCTATTGGAGTGAACGGAGATGACGCAACTCTCTCTTTACATGATTTTTGAGGATCGACAGATGAAAATTAAATGCATTTTCTTCTAGTTTCAAAACGGTGTGCTTGCAAAGTATGAACCATTTCTGTTAGTAAGATCAAATACATATTCCGTGTGATGTTCTATCCATCAAGCATGTGTGCCGTAAGTAGCTTGTTGGAGTGGGGGCTATATAGATGGTAGAGCTGCCTTCATGGCCTCACCAATGACGTCATCGTCTCCTTCCTCCTCACAGATGACCATGCGCTCTTCGTCGCTGGTCATGTCCTCGCTGACCCCCCGCTGAGGCTGTGCCAGGGGCAGGGAGCGCCCCGGAAACTGGACCCCTCCGTCGCCGCTGCACATCTGAATTAAGTGACAGGGTGAAGCGCGCGCGTTGACAGATGCAATGGCATGTGTGCACACGCTCAAGCCATACGTTGTCTGTATGTTTCTAAACATGCAGCGGTGCTTAATCACCGACAGTGACTCAGTGATGACGACGATGTGTGTGTGTGTGTGTGTGTGTGTGTGTGTGTGTGTGTGTGAGTGTGTGAGTGTGTGAGTGAGTGAGTCATTCACGCGTGGCATTTGGGTCTGCCAACTGCCAGAACTAAAGAAAACACGGGTTACCATTGCGTGTGAATTCTCTTGGAACACTGTTAGACGTGCCCCACATCAGCCAGTCTGTCAACATTCCTTGTAAGCACTGTTAATGCCTCAATTGATTGGCTTGCTAGTGGGGCAAGGTGTTAAGAACCCTACCTGTGCCAGCTCAGCCAGGGCCTGTGTGTTGCCACGGTCACTGCGCTCCAGGCTGTGCATTGCACTCTGAGAGAAGGCTCGTGGGCGGCTCGGTTGCCCCGCGTGGCCGTCTCCCGCACTGCGCTCAGACACGCCCCCCGGGCCTGGCCCCGCCCCCTTCAGCTCAACACAGTGGGGCTCTGGTCAAAGCACAGCGGTCAAACGGTTTAGGGTGACGGGCGTGCCTGTGGCTCAGCTGGGATCTGGCCGGCACCGCGGACTGACCTGTTGTCTCAGACATGCTCCTCTCTCGAATGTCTTTGCCCCCCGGGATGCCTCGGCCATCCGAGCTGGACTTCTTCCTGTCTTTGTTGCACCACTTCCAGTCTGGGTGGGCCTTGAAGTGGGCCTCTTTCACCTGGGCGGAGAGGGGCATGCGAGAGATGTGGGGTAAGGGCTGGGCTCACCACGGCCACGGTCGCTGTGTGCGTGTTGCTGCGTGCGCGGCTGTACCTGAAAGGCCAGGTCGTGGTATTTCTGCTTCTCCTTTGGACCCAGCGCATACCACCACTCCCCCAGGATCTTGCTGACTGTGCGGTTGTCCTGGTTGGGGTGCCGCTGGTGCACCAAGGCTCTGTGGCGCTTACTGAAGATCATGAAGGCGTTCATGGGCCGCCGGATGTGGTCTTTCTCCCTCTGGGGAAGAGAGCGTGTTAATGGAACACTTCAAGACGGCGGGACAGAGCGTGGTTTATGGACTGCCGGGAGGTACCTTTCCAGGGCTGTTCTTGTCTCCGTCTTTGGGCAGCGCACTGAGGGACTGAGTGCGGCGCTTCACTGGCGACGTGGAAATGGGTGGATCAGGCTGGACCCCTGGGAGAAACCTAGGAGGGCCACAGAGCGATGCTTTGTATTTTACAGCTTTTATTTCTGAATACTACATCAAATAGCAAACATATGCACATGTACTACATATCACAGATGTGTTTTATCCACCAACTGTTTTGCTTAATGTTTATTTTCATTTTGTACTATTTTTTTAATTTGTTGTCATGGCAACAAATTCAGCATTATACACTCCAACAATATATCGACACATGATAATAATCTGCTTGCCTCTCCGACAGCCAGTGTTAAATTGGAACTGGCGTCTGAGAACAAGGTGGTTTTGAGTAACATCTTGCCACAAACTAAATGTACATTTTAACAACAGAATCCCAGATGGCATTGTGTAAAGACTGAGACCTGCTTCAAGCTAGCACACACACAGTACAGTTACTGAGACCAGCTTCGAGCTAGCACACACACAGTACAGTTACTGAGACCAGCTTCAAGCTAACACACGCACAGTACAGAGTTACTGAGATCAGCTTCAAGCTAGCACACACACACAGTAGAGTTACTGAGACCAGCTTCAAGCTAGCACACACACAGTACAGTTACTGAGACCAGCTTCAAGCTAGCACACACACACAGTAGAGTTGTGCACATGAATCCTTTAGCAGCATTGTAAACACGCGCAGCCACAACATCTCAAATGTACGTACGGGTCATCCACATCACTCTCCGTCTCACTGTCAGGCCTTTCTCTCTCGGCCTCGCCCTTCTCTCTTTCCGGGGGCGGCTCGTCCATGGAGGGGGTGGGCCGTGACTGAGCACCCCTCTCCACAGTGCCGAGGACCTCGGACGGCTCCTGTGGCAGTGCTGTAGCCCCCTGACACTCTAGGAAGAAAGCACAAGTTCCCTGGGTTCACAATGGCGCAGAGCATTTGAAAAGGTACACTAATTAAGCTAAATGGATTAAAGGCTTGACACACGCACAGCTGGACAACCGCCTATGGAGTACCTGTCTTTAGACTGGCTGCTTGAGGGTGGTTGATGGGTTGCTGGGCCTCTCCTGGCTGAATAGAGGCATCTGATTGTGTAGGGGCCAGGAAAGGGACCAAGGAATGCCAGGGGAACACAGGAACCGACCGTGGCTCCACATTTGTCCATACTGCAGTGAAAGACATACATATTACAATGCAAAAGCAAGGCTACTGTTATGCTTATTAGACAGAAAATGTGTACATCTTGACTAATAAATATCTGTAAAAGATTGCAATTTCCATTATGTAAAACACTGCTACCAAAATGTATTTCTACTGCCAATATTGACAGTTAAATGAATTTACAGTTTATAATTAATTTCTGCAGATATCACCCATGACCACTTGACTAAGTGATCATTAAGAGCACATTAAATCTGGCCTAATTTCATTTTCATAACAGGCAGGACCAGACTGGAAGAAGTCAGAATTGAAACTTCTACATTATTTTTGCAGTCGTGTAAACCAACTGTTTGTTCACAGCAAGAAAATTATTAAAGGCACAATAAAGAGAGACTTTTTTTAAAAGCCTTTAGTGGCTTACATAATTTACAGTGGTATGTTAATAACTGTAATATGCAGACTTAAGAGATGCATTGAATTGGCCTTTGTGCCTATATCAATCCCAATTGTAAAACTGAATTTTATAAAACTGAATTTTAACAGGTTGGTCCTGGTAGTACTTGGACTGTAGACCCCCCTGGGAACAGTAGAATGTCTTTGTTGTTGGGGCAGGATAAAAAAAGTTGTCGATTAATGCTTCAATTGTGTGTATGCTATGTTTCGTCTGTCTTTTAAGTATCATATAATATATATATATATATATACACATACATACATACATATATATATGTATATATATATATGTATGTATATGTATGTATGTATGTATGTATGTATGTATGTATTTAGTTTTAAGATTGTTTTAAGCTTTTTGATGTAAGAAGAGAATTGTGTCAATAGAGGCTTAGTTGAAGGTCTCTCTATCTCTCTCTCTCTCTCTATCTCTCTGTCTCGGCATGTCTTTATCTCTCTTGCTCTTGGTATGTCTGTCTGTATATGTGTATCTCTGTTTCTCTTTCTCTCTCTCTTTGTCACATTCTTTCTCTGAATGTCTGCATCCCTCTCTCGGCCTCAGTCTCTATCGGTATGTCTGTGTTTTTGCTCTCTCTCTTTCTTTGAGTGTTTCTCTCTGCTGTCTGATGTTGATGTGTGACTGTCTCTCTCTCTCTCTCTCTCTCTCTCTCTCTCTCTCTCTCTCTCCTCCCTCTGTGTTTATGCACCTCAGTTGTTTATGTATTTTTCTGGAGGAATAACATTACTTACTTTTTGTGGTGCAGCTTGTAAATTGATTAAATAAATCTCTCTCTCTCTCTCTCTCTCTCTCTCTCTCTCTCTCTCTGTATGTCGTTTCTCTCTCAGTCTGTCTTCCTGTCTGTCTGTCTGTCTGTAGCTCGCTGCGTGCCCTATAGCTTCATTAGCCCTCTACTTCTAAGCTAATCGCGCACTTTAGCTAATTGTTGACCAGATGTCATCATCAACAAAAATGTGAGCTTTTCCACGGTTGATGAGGCAGGGTCCGTTTATCTAGCGCCCACTGGAGGTGAGGCGTGCTTCACAATTTTCAGGAAATATCCCATTGAGCATGATGGAAAAATTAAAGGTCTAAGGTTTATTAATTGTCTAGCAAAGCTATGGCCGTTTCATATCAAAACGCCAGATTTAACGGCCTATATCTACTCCTAGGGGGCGGTGGGCCTTCATCAGGAAGTACAGTCTGCTGTTTATATTGCTGGAATAAATAGAGCAGAACTGTGTGTTTTTTTTACTAATAACACACACACACACGCACACACACACACACACACACGCTAGAACAAAGTACATACTGTGCCCCAGCTAACACACCCAGACATTCACACAGGTTAGCCTGACACACACACACGCACACACACACACAGACACACACAGACAGACAGATAGACAGACAGACAGACACACACACACACACAGACACACACAGACAGACAGACACACAGACATACACACAGACAGACAGACAGACAGACAGACACACACACAGACAGACACACACACACACACACACACACACAGACAGACAAACAGACACACAGACATACACACAGACAAACAGACAGACATACAGACAGACACACACACACACACACACACACACACAGACAGACACACAGACAGACAGACACACACATACAGTAGACCTATATTGTATACACCAACAAGATTACACAAGTTAGATGAGATCTCGTCCTCTTCTGCTGTCTCTACAGTAACTTAGATTGCAAATCACATCACAGGTATCATCTGACCCTCTCACACTTTCCACACGATTTTCACTGATGGAAAAAGATCTGATCTCATTGGTCACGCCGGCTCAGACGCTAATCGACTATAGGCGCCTCCCTCCACGCTAGCATGGCCCACAGCTAGACGTTGTCTGAAGTTTGTTAGCTAATTTTTAGATAGTCTGATGTTATCTGTGCTCCTCGCCTCATTTACATTTTATTGTCTATCAACGTTTGGTTTCTCAGAGATTGATTGTCACCGTGGCAGCTCCACACAGCAGTTCACAAGGATTGGAAGGATTGTAGGAACACAGCTTATTAAACTAAAACAGTGGGGAAAAGGAAATGGCTGGCTTCTTCCGTTTGGTTCAAAAGGGGTAGGGGTTCACTCCATGTCCTGGGAGGCAGAAGAGGGGAGAGGGTATGAGGCAATGTTGTTTGTAATCCATTAATCCATGCCACCATAATGTCTGCTGCTGCCTGCCTTATATCCTGCTCAGTTATCGTATTAGTAGACGCACAGAGCCTGTGTCGAGACCCGCCCACTTGACAGGAGAGCTATTTTGATTGACATGCACGATGACCAACCACATAACGCAATGACCAAGTCGGACATCAAACTTACACTGAGGAATCCATTGGGAAACTTAACGACATGAGCTTGGTGTTTGAACGCTGAACTCTGTAACCCACAGTACTTCACACAGGATGTCCAACATAGTGGAGATATATGATGGAAAATGCATCGGGATCGCCATCTTAGATTTTATATTTTATATTTCCCCCATGCATGTATGGCTGTCTTCCATGTACCGTATGTAAATTGATCGAATGCGATTGTTGCTACAAGTTATTTTACAGTTCTATGCATATTGGCTTTGGCATAAGCAGCACATTTGAGTTTGAGCCAATCACAGAGACAGATAGTAGGCGGGGGAACGAGGGCGTTGAAATCAATAGAACTGGAAACATAAGCATAAGCAGAAACATAAGAAGGCTCACTAATTGGGATTTGAAATAGAAATAAGTGATTTAGATTATATTACATTCATTTCCCTTTTGCCATTGTTACCCTTTGTCAAACAAGGTGTGCAATGCCAAAATATGTTAAAAAAAAAACCCCAACAGAAGTCATAATTAAATCAAACGCTACTTTAATTCAGGGAATTGTGTTGAAGTGATCCCATTGGCGTGGGATGCTCAAAGGCAGCGCAGGAGGAAGTTCCCGCTAGCTTCCCACGCAATCTAGCGAGCCCCCGCGGTGCGTTTACTAGATGCAGTATGTTCTGCCAGTCAGCCAGAAGGCCGTTTAAAGCCCCTTAAACCACCTGCAGCTTCTCTGGTGGGCTACAGGCCCAAGCACTGCAGAACCTAGCCTTGTGTGAGTCACTGAAATCACTGAAAGGTATAGTCAGTCATTCTGGAGAAAGTTTGTTGATATTCAAAACACGTCTTCGTTTAAGGCCATTGGGTGCTCCCTCCAAAG
>JAODUH010005616.1:0-10034 GCA_027564835.1 Typhlichthys subterraneus | reverse complement strand
AGAAAATGGATTCAGAAGCAGAAAGTAGAAGTAGAGCGAGAGAGAGAGAGAGAGAGGGAGAGAGAGAGAGAGAGAGAGAGAGATACAGGAAGGGGAACATGGTGTATGCGCTTGTAACTGCATGTGTGCTGGGTGTGTGTGTGTGTGTGTTTGTGTGCTGTAGGGAACACCGGGTTCTGATCAATAGCAGCCAAACAGCTTGACTCTGTCAGCATCAAACTCAGACAGGGACACACACACACACACACACACACGCACACACACACACATAATAATGTATCACATATACAGGGATTTATAAACAATAAAGCAGAATATGGGTCCCTTTCACGTTTATTTTGGATATTTATCAGTTTCAAAGGCTGGGGTGAGTCCACATCTTCCCAAGTACATAGATGCAGTGCACGTGTATCCGTGGCAACACAGACAAAAGATTCCATCAGCCCATACAGTAGACTACCCCCTGCTCTGAGCGTATCCCCTAGTATGAAGAGGGTAGTAGGCTACAAACATTGGACACAACAACACTGCTGTTGATTTTCCATAGCGTGGACAAGCACAAGTCTGCAGCAGAGAGAGAGAGAGAGAGAGAGAGAGAGAGAGAGAGAGAGGGAGAGAGGGAGAGAGAAAGAGGGGGAGAGAGAGAAAGAGGGGGAGAGAGAGAGTGAGAGGGAGAGAGAGAAAGAGAAAGGGAGAGAGAGAGGGAGAGAGAGACAGAGAGAGAGGGGGAGAAACAGAGAGAGAGGGAGAGAGGGGGAGAGAGAGTTGCAGAACGAGGGGTCTCCAATGAGTTCTGCGCAGTCTGTTCCATTGCTTTAATTAGTCCCATTGGAATGGACTCTCCTACACACACTGCTGATCAGCCTGTCCCTATAGCTCTAGTCTAGTATGTGTGTGTTTGTGCGCGCGTACATGCGTGCACGTGCATTTTCGTGTGCCTGCATGTGCATCTTAGCTCACGGGCATACGAGCGCCGGTCGAGTTCTCAATGGTTGGGGAGAAAAATGTAGTGGAATCCCATTAATATTCAAGAAGGTTCCGTTCCTTGAGACATCCGCCATTTGAAAAATGGGATGTCTGTGCGCATACATTGATTGTTATAGGAGCTAAAGCAAAACAATTGAGTTTTTGTTTTTGTTTAGTTCGTCGTGTTCGCCTACAAATACACTTGTCTTGACGTTTTGCCTAATACATTTCAAAGCACATTTTATAGCATAGCATGTACAATGAGTATATGCTACAAAATGCTACTATGATAGAATAGTATAGCACACTAAGAGTGTTTCTACAGAATACTTCTCTGAAGCAGCTTTTACTGCTCCCAGCATTACACCTTGCGTGATGCAATTTAGCAATTAAATGTGAGTTTCCTGCACCCAATACCTATAATTAGAGCTAAAATAGATGGTAGCTCTGAACTTACCTGCCCTGAATGTGTGTGCCTGTGCTTTGTCTTTGTGTGTGCGTGTGATGTGTCTGTATCACCTCTGCAGTTACTAGCCAATTTTTGCTTTAACAAAATTGTTCACATTGAACTACGAATCCAAGAATTAAAAATGATACCTGCCAATGCTTTTCATGGTCTGGCAGATATGGATCTCATTAATCCTCAGGCATTTACCAGGGAGATGACTCCCTCATTGGGCCGTGGAACATTGCCGTGGAACACTGCTGTGGCCATTATGATCCTCGGTTAGCTGTGATATTCAAAGGCGTGCTATCAGAAGGCAAATTGAAGCCATGCAGATTGTCTGGTAAGCTGGCGAGCATTGGGGAGGGGGGCATAAATGGACATTGTCATGCTAATGAAAAAGTGGCAGAGATGTAGAAGGCAAAGATGAGAGGAGTAAAACAAAGAGATGAAGAGATGGGGCTAGGGGGATTGCGGATAGAGACAAATTAAGGTGAAGAGGATGGACACTTCTCATGTTAAAATCAGTTCTGTTAAGATGTATTTCGTGGGAGTGGATATCAGTGGAAGGTCAAGACAGGCAGCGCTAAGAGCCTTATTCATAACCTTTGCAAAACCAGTCTACTAATCGTTTATTATCAAAGTCTTTATCGCCATTAGCATTATCCCACAGTCTGGCTGATAGAGGCTACAAGACATTTTGTAGCATATACATTTAAAACAAATGAATTGGCATTATTCAAATAAATAATAGTCAGAAGACAACGGGCTTACATTTATCCCTTTGTTTACTAAATATTATTTTAAAATTAAAATTGTAAACAGCAAAAATACCAATATTGTTTGTATGTATGTGTGCGTGTGTGTCAACAGGCGGGGTGGAGGTCTTGTTTTCTAGCCAGAGCTGTGACTTTCCACCCTAATTGCAACCCTGGGTGATTTCAGCTTGATTAGACCTCCCTGAGACCGCCAAGGAGTCTCTGTGCGTGTGTGCGTGTGTGTGCGTGTGTACACATATGCGTGCATGTGTGCGTGTGTTTGTGTGCATTCTTGATTAATGAAATCCACAATTTGGCCCTGGCTGATAAATTCACTCCACGTGACCTGTGGAGAAACCTAGTGGCTACAAATTAAGCCTCCAATTTAACCCTGCGTGGAAGAAAGGCAGCTGTGCGTACTGTATGAGCGTGTGCATGCGTGTGTGCGTGTATGTATGTGCGAAAAATACTTTGTACTGCTATACGTAATCATATAACTGTGTTAAACCTCCCGTAGATATACAGTATAACAGTATGTACTGTAATATATGTAAATACATATACGCAAAGTCATAAATGGGCGGCAAGTCGCACAGTGGTACAACGGGGCGATAGGTGATCAAGAGCCCCGCTGGTTTGAACCTCGCTAACTCCTCACCAAGTGTCGAGGTGTCCTTGAGCAAGACACCTATCCATAACTGCTCCCAGTTGTCAGGTGTCTCCTTGCATGGCTGACATCGCCGTCGGTGTCTGTGTGAATGAGTGAATGTGAGGCAAATAATGTAAAGCGCTTTGGGTAAGAGCGCTATATAAATGCAGTCCATATACCACAAAGAATAACCAACACTGCAGTAAGCTTCAAAAGTAACAAAAGAACAAAATGTCTGTTCCAGAAGAACACCGTGACATAACGTTACTAAGTCTACATCTTGCAAATACAGTAGCTGCACAACAGAAGAGCAACAGCCATTGAGACACACGTTGCATACCTAAATCTGCGATCAATATCAGTAATGTTATGACGTCTACTTCCTTGTCATTGCATTCACCCTCAAACACCCTCAGATGTATTGACACTTTAGCAGTCAGTCAATCAGCTGCCTTAATAAATGTAAACCACCATGCTCGGCTGCCATACTGACTAGTTGGTGGGTGGGTAAGAGAACCAGTAGAGACACATCAGTACACAGACAATGAAGCATAACAAGCATCCCTTCAGACAAGTACAGTAACCATAGCAAAATAGCCAGTAAATGGGAGACAGGTTTGGGTGGTATTTGTGGTCACTGCTCTCCAGTGGACACCCCTTTGTCTCAAACACCTACGCTAACACACATTCACCGCACACAACCACGCAAGGAAACGCACACGAGTGTGTGGACACACACACACGCACGCACATAAAACAGTTACTCTATGTGTGAATGCTGGCGGTGCAGCTGTAGATGGTGACTTCACGTCTTTGTTGAAGCGCTTCAACAGTCTCAACCAATTGAGACCAACAGCAGCAGACACAATACGAAAGAGAGAGCTGCCATTCCACACCTACGGGCTCTGCGGCTCCACCACAGTCATAATCTGGCTTAACACTGCAAAAATAACATCAAAGCGCTTTTCTCCGTAGAAATAAACAACACACCCATTTCATATGTATCTATCACATTTGACTACACTGCCTTTTTCTGCAAGGATTCTTGTAGGGGGTGGGGGGGAATCACTTTGAACCAAATAAACAAATGCAAACTGGGATCTGTTGAAGCCTGGGAATTTAGGAAATATTAACAGAAAATGCAAAAGTCGCTTACAAAGGCAGAGAGGATACCACGGGGCCCAGAAACAAACAGTTGAAGTGGCTGTTGTCCGCTTTAATTCAGTACCTATGCTTTAATTTAGTCTCTTGCTGTCTGCTAATATCAAAGCATTAGATGAGCAGAAGGGGTAAAAACAAATCAAACTGCTAAATTCTATGATTACAAAGCTGCAGTCTGTTCTGCGAAGTAACGCGGTGAGTCAGGCCGGCACTCCGACCAATTGAAACTGGAAACTCGCTGTCAGACGAGCCGTGTTAGGAACTGAAGCGGTTTAGTGAGAGGCATGTGTCTGGTGTGTGGTGAAAAAAAAGAAGAACAACAAGATGCAATTGCAGCAGTAAATGTTTCAGAATAAGAGCTTCCTGTGGAAACGTGAGGCCCGCAAAGTGCGTTGCTATAATGCCGGACTCGGGAGACAGAAAGAATACAGGTTGTACCACTCCTGGCTCGCTTTAAGAGGAGTCTGATTTCATCTGTCCATCTCCCAGATGGACGTGTGTAAGCGATTGGCAGCAGAAGCACTTTCTCTCTCTCTGTGTCCTCTCTGTCTCTATACTTTCTACGTTTTTCATCACGTTGTGGTTCTCAGAGGACACTCATTCCACTCTGCTGTCCTCGGCTAGTATATTTAGACCACCTCTCATGCTTAGATGCCTCCAGCCCACTTAGTTTGTCCCACATTGTAAAAATGGACGTGCTGTCAAACAATGCACGAGTAAAGACTGTAAATACCATCACCAATGGAGAATGTCCAGACCCTATTCTCTTTGGGTTTGGTTACACCAGGCTATTTTACAGTTGGAATGTGTATTTGTACAAATAAAAATCAAGCAATAATAATAATTAATAACTACAGCAACTCAAACTGGTTTACAATATGTGTGGACTCTGTAATATAGTTTTTCTCTTCTGTTATTTATGTGGATCCACATGTATTAATGTAGCTCTGTGCATGTTTTGGGGCAGTTGATGTAAGTCAGGGAGACTTTACCATGGAGGATCTCTGCAGTGTTTGACTGGATAGCCAGGAGTGAGTTAGCCTCACAGAGATCACACTCAAACACATTCTCAATTGATCTTCTCCCGTGTAAAGTGCAAGATATGTGACGTGTGTGCGTGTGCGTGTGCATGTGCGTGCGTGCACGTGCGTGCACATATGTGTATTTGTTACAATTTGTTCCATTACTGCTTCGGATAAACTCTTCACTCCACATTGTGTCAGGTTTGGAGTGTTACGGTATAATGAACCAATGTGCACACACATAAACACACATTCAAGCTAACTCAATGTGACATGCTGCACAGGTCATAGTTAAACAGAGAAGTGTACATAAAACCATTTTAAAAACCATCATGCCGGGTTAAACAAGCACACCTTGCTGCTGTTTTGGCACAGGGGAGGTGATCAGAGTGGTTTCACAGTGGGCAACTACCGACACTGATGGTTATAGTTACTGTAATGTAGTCCAGTTTATTTCAAGTGCATTATCACCACAGTGGTCTCAACTCATATTACATTGCTACACAAATAGGGAGATACATGTGTGTACACGGTACATGCATACGCACATACTGCGAAATCCTCTCTCATTGTTATGATAGGTTACAGTCTAGTGTGGCGATTACAAGAGAGAGTAGCACTTGGGAACAGACGGGTTAATGTTGACGTCATTCTGGGGAAGCGGGTCAGACTACTGATTAGCTGCCCGGGCCACACCTGGAGAAGCAGACTATGCAGACAGAGGAAGAGCAAATTATAGGAGCTACGCACGTCTGTCCGTCTGTCCACACATTAGTGAAGACATATCCGCTGGTCAGTGCAACACCTATAGGTTTATATGCTGTAGGTTACAAGACAGATAGGCAAGTGTGTATAGGCTGGGACAGTGAATGGAATCACCAGCTATCTTTGTTAGTTACATCTTTGTTACATTCTTGTAAGGCATGCTGAATGCATGCACAGACAAACAAGATGGAGAGATAGAGAGACGGGGAGGTGTAAAAGCACTTTGTAAGGAACAACAGCGGAACAAAGAAGGGAAAGCGAGAGATATAGAGATTGAGCCAGACAATCAGTGATGTTAGAGCCTGCACCGCCCAAGGAAACGCTGTTGAATGAATAGTTAAAGAGGTGAAAGAGTCTGGGAGATGTTATTAGGACACTGGAGTGTCCACCTCCCTCTGCTTTCAATCTTTGTCTGGGTTGATTTTGCTCTTTCCCTCCTTTATTTCTTTTTCTAATTCTGTCTTATGGCATATGTGCGAATACAATAATAAAACACAAATGTAACAGAGATAAAACATACGGTATGTTATTCAACAACAGAGATCAGAAAAGTGTATTCTGAGGATTTCAAAGCAATTTGGTCTCATTCTGTACCCTCTTCCCAATTTATGCCCAATTCTCTGCCCTAAATGCATAATATTGTAAATGAAGCATCTGCTTGGGTGGTCCCTGTAGACCAGTGTTTCTGGCTAGGGCACACACACACGCACACACCTACACACACATGCACACAAACAAAAACCCACGCACACACATACACACAAGAGTAATTAATTTCCACAGTAATGATCAATTTTGAGTGGGTTTTTTGGAAAGATTGATTTGACTCTTACTGTACAATTTTAAATTAACAAATTCCTGTCATGTTTAATTGACTGCCAAATCAGCATGAATGCACTGTAACTGTATAGACTTTTCTTTTCAGGCGGATTTACAGTAATATTCCAAGAAAATGTCCCACATCCAGATAGAGGGATGCAAGGCAGGGCTCACAGAATATAGACTGGGGCACAGCCACTGCTCCTAAAAACTTCCTTTACAGTCTCTACGGCTTCATGGTGTAGTGTTCATCTCCATGCAGCAGGAATTGCACACGTACTGTAAGGCCGCGTTCAGACATAATTTCTTTTTTTTTTTATTAAAGCGCTGGCCTGAGCATTTTTCATGTAGAAAAAAAGCAGCTGAAATGGTTGTTACGGTTGTTATGGGAAACACCAGGGCTCACTACGCCGCTTGTGATTGGTCAACTGTCAAAAAGCGGATGACGTATTGCGTTTGAAGGAGTTGAACTTTTCTCAACTGAAAAAGAATCCCAGAGCTGGTAAAAAAAACGCCTGTGGCAGCGTTTCCTTGAGCGCCCGTGGTGCTTTTAAAAACACGGTGTGCTCCATATGATTATAATGTAAAAAAGAGTCAGACGGTTTCCAAACAGAAGTTACGTCTGAACGCGGCCTAACTTGTGCATGCTGCATTCAGACGCACTGCTACATATTGGACGGTGCCTGAGATGTGTGTTAGTTACGCCTGATTTTTTTCCATCTCTGGTCTGTCACATGATTGGTCCGTTTTAGCTCCGTCCTCTGCACTGCGTCCTGCCCCACCGGCAGAAACAGAGCGTCTTGTTGTGTTTTAGCTGAGTTTCCATACCAAACCGAAATTCTATCTGATTGGCCGTTTTCAGAAGCGTCTCATTTTCTGCGGAGCCGATCTGGAACGCTTCTGGGATGCTCCGGGGACGCTCCTGAGACGCTTCTGGGACGCTTTGATGGTTCACTTGCATTGAAACAAGCTCTGTGACGGAGACGGAACGCGTCAGAGACGCGCCCGGTGGAAATCGGGGGTAAGTCTACATTCACCAGCGGCACTAAAGCAAAAATTGCGCAACCGACACTCACGTTACCTTAACCGCAACTTCTGAACATGTCACCAATGCGGTGATTCCTCAAATTACTTTGTTCTAACAAAAGTAGTGTTAAGATAACATGGCATTAACACAATAATGTTATACTAGTGAAACATAAGGTATGGTCAAGCTGAGACTGTATACTGCGTAATTGAATTGCCAGGCAACCTTACTGTAACACACACACATACAAAATCATCCGCCCCATAAACACATATACCACGCCACTCTATTCCATCGTTCCCCGTCAACCCACCCCTCCTTCCCCAATGCTGCTGTTGGAGGTCAGTCCACAGCCCTGAGGGGAGGACAGGCTGATGAATGGAGCCGTCATCGCTTGCTGTAATTACAGTGTCAAATCAACAGTTAGCTGTCCAATACATGGCCTGAAGTGCAGGGAGGGCGCCTATGTGTGTGTGTGCGTGTGTGTGTGTGTGTGTGTGTGTGAGAGAGAGAGAGAGAGAGAGAGAGAGAGAGAGAGAGAGAGAGAGAGAGATGGTAGTTAGATGTCTGGATTTTCAACTATACCCGTCATGTCAGACACACGCACACGTGCATACGCATACGCACACGCAAACGCACACGCACACGCACATGCACACACACAAACTAATGGGATATGTCTCATCTGCTGTCAGTAAGTTTTACTTTTGTTACCTAAGGCAATAATATGACTGGTTTTGGATGCTTGAGTGTGTGTGTGTGTGTGTGTGTGTGTGTGTGTGTGTGTGTGTGTGTGTGAGAGCATTTGTGTAACCAGAGCCCATCTGTTGTTGTGTTTGCTGATATGGCAATTGTATCTGTGGGGAGCTGACTAGTGCATTAGACATGAAGACACACACCCACACACACACACACACACACCCCAGAAACCCAATAAATATTTAGTTGCTCACTGTTCATTATAACTTTAAAGGAACTGTACCAAATATCACTTTGCAGTCTGCTAGCGTGCTGTTCTTTGTGTGCTGAAAAAATAATCTGGTACTTCTACACAGACCTGTCTCCGGTAATAAGAACTTTCACCAGTGTTTTCCAATTGCTTGGATACAATACACATAAACCTAAGATCATTTGTTAATTAACTACGATCACCTGTTCAATATGACACAACTTAACATCAAAGTATTAACAATTGACACAACTGCATAGTGTTATGGAAACTGCCCGATATGTTTAAATCATGAGAGTTTCAGGATAAAGATATCCATTGACACTAATTGCAGTGTAATATTTCATCATAATTGTTTACAGTTTCAGACACTGTTTCCATGGTCCCATGTAACACTTATCCAGAGCATGTTTTGAGATTTAACATTACTGTATGTATGCAGGCCCTTGATGAATGACTTGACATTATGTTACAAGTAAACTGTATATTTAAAAAAAACACATGGTGAGTGATACTATAACATGGAGCTGGCAGATGATCCAGGTCAGAGGTCAATCAGTAGGAGGAGGGAGATAAAGATGACGTGTAGGGGACAAGCTTCTGAGAGGTGGGCCTCGCCATATAAGGGCTTAGGCCATGGATGATGCATGCATTGGTATCACAGCAGGCCAGTGTCAGGTCTGGATTCACATACCAAGATGCTAATAATGAAAACATATAATGTACTATGGCAAAAGCTGTGGTCAAACCCACAAGACAGAGTTGATGGAAATATAGTAATTAAATCAAAGTACAGTAATCAATACTTTGTTGTGCTTTTTACAGTAAACCAGGTGAGAGACACTTTGCAGCTGAGGTTTTACTGCTGTAGTTTCTTATGTGTAGGTCATTATTTTGCCTTGATTGAAAGAAACATATGATGTGATTTACTGTATTTCATAAAAATATTTAAAATTTTACTAATTTATTCCAATGTCTGTGTTTACAGTAATATTAGTTACTCTAATAGTAATTCTACAGCGATGGGTATGTGTAGTACTATAATAAAAAAAAGCACCCTATGCCATTGAAGGTAGAGGTGTATTTGTATTGATATCAAGCTTTCTCCAATTACTTACAATACCTTTACTGTAAAACATACTGTACAATTCATTGGCAGGAATTGAGGCATGCAATTAGGGTGTGTGTATGTGTACAGGAGGTGTACTGTGTGTGTGTGAGTGCGTGTGCGTGTGCGTGTGTGTATGCGTGTGTGCGTGTGTGTGTGTGTTTTGCAGATGTATACACTTTGTTTTGTTAGCTTCTAATTGTTTACAGTATAGCGCAAATGAGTTTCCTGGAAACCACTGATCTTTTGGCTATATGAAAAGAAAGACTTGTGTGATTATGGGTGGTGGCTATGTGGTGTGTGTGCGGGGGGGGGGGGGGGCCCACATAGAAGGAAGGATGAAGAATAGACAGTCAGAGGGTATT
>JAODUH010005615.1:0-10034 GCA_027564835.1 Typhlichthys subterraneus | reverse complement strand
TTCCTGGAGTTTCCCTTCACTCTTTTGCTTGTCTTGTCATTACACACACCTGGTGCCCATTCCCTTAATTAGCTTTAATGTAGCCCTCTGTTTCTCCCTGTCTCTGTCGGTTATTGTTTGCTGTACTGGTGAGTGTTTTGCTGTTTGATTAAACTCCAGATTGTTATACTTCCAACCTGCGTTTGGTTTCTGCCACCCCCACTAATTTTTGTGACAGAATAACCGACCCACAAAGAAACCAGCATGTTGCCTTTTTTTTCATTGTTTTTGCTGAGGTGTGTTTGTAGCCATGGTCATGCTAGGCGAATGCACATGGCCATGGATGGAGCAAGAGATGCCCGAGGAGGAAGGTCGCCGTCTCAACGCCTATTTCGGCTACGCACACCCGATGCAGCAACCAGGAGGGGTGTACGTGAGTACCGTAGACTGGTTCTCCGACCCCCTCTCTGACTTTTCTGACGAGGAGTTTCGCTGTGCCCCGGAGGACATCCTAATATGGGACCCCTCGCAGTTAAAGCTAGTCCCGGCGTTTCCCAAGGCAGGCGGGGAACAAAGCTCCCCACCACGTGGTCCGCAGCCCGCTTCCGCTCCTGGTCCAGCTCTACCGCTGAGGCCTCCCCAAGTAACTTTTGGGGGCGGGGGGGACTAAGGGGGTGTCCGAGGACGGTCTCAGAGCACCCCGAGGGGGAGTCTCTGAGTGCAGGACTGGGGTTTCTTTTAGAGCCAGCGCCCCCTGCCAGCCGCGAGGTGGAGCAGCGTCCGGTGCCAGCACCAAGGCGTAGGGCATGCCCACTCATACAGCAGCCGGCACCTACCGTCAGCCGCGAGGTGGAACAGCAGCGTCCTGTGCCAGCACCTAGGCGCAAGGTTGGCCTGCCTGCACAGCAGCCGACGCTTCCTGTCAGCCCTGGGAAGGAGCTGCCGGTACAGTCTGCCGCCATGGAGCCCGAGGAAAGGCCTCCACCCCCGGAAGGGCTGGAGCCCGATGACTGGCCACCGCCCCCGGAGCCCGTGGACTGGCTGGAGCCCGTGGACTGGCTGGAGCCCGAGGACTGGCTGGAGCCCGAGGACTGGCTGGAGCCCGTGGACTGGCTGGAGCCCGAGGACTGGGTCCTGCCTCCGCCTCTCCTTCCAGAGTCGACCCCGTCTCTGCCTCTTCCCGAGGTCTGGATGTTCCGGCGGCTCCTCCCCCTTCAGCCGATCATAGCTGGTGGGGGAGGGGTTTGCTCCGCCCCCCCCCCCCCCCCCCCCCCCTCAAGTTGGGTGGTGGCCCCGTCTGGTAGCCGGGGCTTTGGGGGGGGGAACCAACCTGCGTTTGGCTTCTGCCACCCCGACTCATTTTTGTGACATGTACACATATTCACTCTCTGTAAAGTACTTTGAATTGCAATTCTGTATGAAAAGTGCTATATAAATAAAGACTTATTATTATTATTATTATTATTATTATTATTATTACTGCATATTTGCACAAGGTATTCCTGAGTTAACTTGTGAAATGTATTGCTTATTTATTTGTACAGTATATATATTTGGACTTTTATGTACTTTCTTTGTCCAACTTCTACCTATTATTTATGTTTCTGTGGAACTGGCTGCAAAACATTTTTTATGGTATAAAACATTTACCTTGAACATGCACAGCATATGTTTACCCAAAGTCACTTACTATTGTTAATACATATATATATGTATATTTGTATAACAGTATAACAGTTTAATATATACATACACCAGTCGATATAAACAAACAATATTCTGTTACAGTAATAACTGCAACATGTACATTACTCTCTCTCTCTCTCTCTCTCTCTCTCTCTCTCTCTCTCTCTCTCTCTCTCTCTCTCTCCCTCCCTCTCTCCCTGGGTTCTCTTACCCTCACCCTTACCTCCCCAGTCATCCAGGAGGACAGTATAAAGATCTCCCAGTACCAGTTGTTGTTGAGCAGACTCCCCCGCGTCAACAAGGCTACGCTGCGTGCCCTGGTTAACCATCTGTACTGGTGAGGCACATTCTCACATCGTGGCCCTTATGTTGTGTTTCTGTACACTACTGACAACTCATTTCTCAGGTAGGAATACGCAATTTGTATATATAACCAGTGGTAATTGACCAGAATTGCAGCCTAACTGTTGGTTCTGTAGTTCTGTTTATAGTACACTGTATTGCAATGGTAGCTGGTGTGTGTGTTCCAATCAAGTGTGGGTGTGGATGGATGGATGGATGGATGGATGGATAGATGGATAGATATCTGAAATTACCACAAGAAGTTGCAGTTGTATCAATCAATCGATCCCAAGCCCCGCCTCCCTTAGTTACTGTAACTAGGTTGGACAAAACAGCATAGTAGACAGAAAAGCAGACAGTTTCTCTCAGGTACCAAACTTGCTCAACTTCTATTGGAGGACAAAGGAAAAGGGGCAGGGATTGGGGTCTGTCAGTTGAGGACTACACAGGACTGCACCACACAGCTTGCAATGTGGTGTGTGTGTGTGTGTGTGTGTGTGTGCGCGTGTGTGTGTGTGTAGTGTGCAGCGGTTTTCTGATCGGAACCAGATGAACCTGCACAACCTGGCCATAGTGTTTGGTCCCACGCTCTTCCAGACAGACGGAAAAGACTACACCGCCGGTCTGGTCATCGAGGACCTCATTCAGCACTACGTACTCATCTTTGAGGTCCGTCTCTCAACCATTACAGCAAATGTACAGTGAAGTAACGTGACTTGTACCTGGTTTTATGTTATTTGCCACATGGAAAATAATATGGCAATAACATGGCATATACTATACTGTTTTTAATAACCTGTCCAGGAACTGCGGTAGAAAAATTAGCCGCCTGGCTAAAACCGGTACTTTTACAGAAATGTTGATTGCATGTACGTTGTCCCTGTAAAAATAAAGCTCAATCAATGTCGTATGCTCACACAAACTGTGCAGCATTATCAATGTTTTTCATGCCTTCCTCCCCAGGTGGACGAGCAGCAGTTGAAGAAACAGCTGGATGAAATCAGGGCGATCATTAACCTGCAAGACAGTCTGAGTGCCAAGGTTCCTGTAAGTCCCAGGCATCCACCATCCACATGTCACTGCTGGTGTCGTCGGCCAGCCGTTTTGATGTGCGATTGTGTTTGTGTGCGCGCTTCTTCAGGCCTCTAGTTCCGGAGACTTCATCTGCACAGTGTACCTGGAGGAAAAGAGTGACACGGCAGAGCAACATGTCAAGGTGACCTTCTCCCCCCCACCACCGACCATGTTAACATGTGACCTCAAATTGTACAGTTTTCGCCATTAAAATTATGCCTGTTTTCATATTGATCTACAGTTTAAACACAACAGCAATAAATCTATGCACACTATTATTAATAATTAGTACAAGCAACATGGTCATTCGTTTAATAGATACCTGTATTGTAGTATCCCAAGAGCATATAAAGAGCCGTAGGCTAATTGTTCAGTGTCACACTTTGCTGGTAAGATTTAAGTACAAGCAAACCTCTTGCCATCCCCAAGATGGCCGACAGGCTCCTCAGGTATGTGTAACTTAGAATGCTCATCCACAAGATTCTCTCCTCTCCTCTCAGATCCCTGGGGCCATGACAGCTGCAGAGCTGGTCTGTGATATTCTGGACCGCCGGAACATTCCGGTTAAAGACAAGGACTACTGGAGTTGCTGGGAGGTCAGCGAGAAGGATGAAACAGGTGCGAGTTAGTTCGGTGCTTCTGAGGTGCGTTCAGAATTGGTAAATGTTTGCGAACAGTTTTCCGTCTGCATTGAGTTCCCCGGGAAACGTTTGCGAACCCAAGCAAACAGTCTGAGGAGGTAGTTCTCGGCAAACACACATTGACGCTGGATGTAGGGTGACAGTTTAAATGTAACAATTTCAGAATGTTTACGTTCAGATGTCTCCTTCAAAGCAGTTGGCCTCCGGTGTTCCACTGCCAGCCTAAAAGTCCTGGGTTCTAACCTCGGCCTGGGCCAATACCTGTAAGAAGTTATTGGCCTTTCAATACAAGATTGCATTTGGAACACAACATTCTTTTGGTGTTAGATGGAAGTGAGAAGGAGACACTCACAGCTCGGAAAAACCCAAAGAAAGCTTTTTTGAAACATGCTCTCCTACTGTATCGCTCTACAGATGACATCATCCTGAGCTATCTGACCCCCTTCAAGCAAGTGTGTATATTATTGCGAGCCTCGCGAGACCATCCTGATCTAGCGGCCGTTGTTAAGGTGCACCTACAGCGGAAACGACTATATGGTTCATCCAATCAATTGCCACGTTTTTTTTAGTTTTTTTTGTGGTGCCTGCCCTTCACAAACAGTTTTGATGGTTGGCTCCCAAGATGGACTTGTGACTAGCAATCATTCTGGCATTTCAGGTTAATTATTTGCACCGCAAACCCTTGATTTTCCCATCATCGGTTGGGGAGCACAAGTTTCCTGGACTGAACACAAATAATCGATAAGGAATAAGGAAATGAGAAAGTTATTTCCCGTAGTCAAATGTCTTCTGCATACTTTGCATTGATGCTAAACACAGATAATGACATGATAATGGGGAAAGGAGGTTGTGCTGACAGATGAGCTTTTCAAAGCATAGTTTGACGCATTGTAGTGAACTGTTACCTCGCAGATGTTGGTTGGAATTCAGGTTGGTTGCTGTTTCCATTTTTGTCTTCCCCAGAGCGCCCGTTACATTATCAGGAACGAGTGTTACCCATTCTGCATTCACTTGGAACAGACTCTCATCTCATAATTAAAAAGCACCTTGCCATGGAAGCGATGATTGTCTATCTAGGTACACACACACACACACACACACACACCAATATCAAAAAGGCTCGTGTCCTCACAGAACAATCTACTCAAATGCACCAGTGAATATATCCAAAGATAAAGTAAACCTTAGTTCTACAGTGCATGTCTTTTTGTTATATGCCAAACACAGCCAGTAAGGTAGATCAAACCAAACATGGAACGATGAAGTTTAGAGGGGAGAGGAGCATTCTGGGATTGGGACTGTCTTCCGGAAGCTTCCATGACCGATACTTTATTCTCAATAGCACCTCCCTCAGGATGTTCAAAGAAGTCAGGGTAAGACGCACGCACGCACGTACTGTACACATACAGTACACGATACCCTTTTGTCACTGTACATACAGGTTTTACTGAAACACTTCCCCATATCCCTGTGAAATGAAATGGCTCACTATTAACGTATTTCCCTATGAAACAGGAAGTTAGGACAGGATGTGTCAAGGTATTTCACTTGTGATTGGGATGTATTGTGCACACATGCACACACAAAAAAGCACAAATCTAAAATGTGAAAATATAAATAAATAAAAAATACACGCACACACCAACCATCCAGGGTGTCAAGCATAACAATCATCTAAACCTTCCCCCCCAAATGCATTATTCATTCGCGCTTTCCCCTCCCTTCCTTCCTGGTGTTATCAGAGTAACCATCCAGAACGTGATTGGTCCATGAAGAACCTAAAGATCTACCTGGGTATCAAGAAGAAGCTCCGTGCCCCAGGCTGGTGGGTACAGTGGCTGGAGGAATGTTCGGTTTTGACCAACAAGGCTCGCTCGATATGCTTTAGCAATGAGAACAAACTGTTTAACCGTCAATTGAGTTGAAATTAATAGTGTATATGTTCGGTTTTGACCAACAAGGCTCGCTCGATATGCTTTAGCAATGAGAACAAACTGTTTAACCGTCAATTAAGTTGAAATTAATAGTGTATATGTTCGGTTTTGACCAACAAGGCTCGCTCGATATGCTTTAGCAATGAGAACAAACTGTTTAACTGTCAATTGAGTTGAAATTAATAGTGTATATGTTCGGTTTTGACCAACAAGGCTCGCTCGATATGTTTTAGCAATGAGAACAAACTGTTTCACTGTCAATTGACAAATGAGCTGCTGAAGCACTCCAGGCAAAATGGCCGTATCCAAGGAACAGGAATTTATCAGGTTTTCTTCCTGGATTTAGTCACTAGGGGGCAGACTAGACCAACAAATGAGCATTGCCAACCTAAGGACGTACTCGCACTTGGTCCAGTTGCCCTGAACCATGCCCGAGCAAGATTGTCCCCCCGCCCCACTCCCCCGCTGGCCTGCACTCACACTGCAGTTAACATTCAGGGCCAGGGCACGCTTACTCCAAAACATTACGTTACTTGGTGTCAGGCCAATTATTTTGTCCACATAATCGTTCCACTGGAATATGTCCCTGATGTCTGCTACCAGATTTACGTAGTGCATCTCGAACCTTCAGATACTGAGCACACCGTTTTTTTCATCTTTTGCTGACACTGCTCAGTGGTTCTTTAATACCCAAGAGTAAGTAGATAGTTCTTGTGTGTTGTATCCAGTTGATCCTGAATACTTTCATCTGCCCTAATTTCCAATAAGCATTGCACCTCTGTAGACCAAAGTGTTCCCTTTGCCGCCATGCTGTTTGTAATGAAACAAATGTTGCGTTTGTAATGAAACGTCGATTACTTCAGTTCCGTCCTCGGGCGCCCGAGTCCGCCCAAACCGTGCCCTGACCCGCCAAGGGCACCCTGACACTGTACGGAACGATCACACCAGTCAAACGAACTGCACTTTATGGTCAAAGGTGCTCGGGCACAGTTTAACTGGGCCAAGTGTGAGTACGCCCTGAGTTGGCATTAGTTAATCTCTCTCTCTCTGTGTTCGTCTCCCTCGCCCCCTCTAGCTGGGGTCTGACGGTGGTCTACGAGAGTGACAAACAGGAGAAACCTGAGCGACAGCAGTGGTGAGTAGCTGTCGTGTAACAGCGAGTACAAATGGCCGTGCCAATACCCCGGGCACAGCAGTGTTCTGTCAGCTGGCTCCTACTGTTGGGTCTGGCCTGTTCAGCATTAGTACAGGAATGGGGAATGCAGTCCCTGACATTGCAGGGGTTTGGGTGTCACAGAGTCCAATCCCTGTTTTGGGTGGAGAGACTCTGTCTGTGATGCACCCAAATCTGTAATCTGAAACACTTTATAACCATTTTACAACATTGACACAACTCTAGTAATACATGTGGAGGCCAAGGCAGGATTGTGCCAGCGTGTGTGTGTGCGTGTGTGTGTGCGTGTGTGTGTGTGTGTGTGTGTGTGTGTGTGCGCTCGCTCGTGTGCGAGCGATAATGTGAGTCTGTCAGAGGTTGTCAAGGGGAACCAGGAGTGGAAGTATAAAGGCAGGGTTAGTCATTCTCGAGAACACTCGCTAACTTCGAGCTCAAATCAAAATACACTTCCTCAAGAGCTCCACCAGCCCCACACATTGAAACGCATTGTGAAGCCAAGCGACATTGTTGTTGTGAGCGCCACTTTGTTTATGTTCATATTTACGGAGCCAGAGCTGTGTAGAAGTACCGGATAATGTTTCCAGCACGGAGAGACGGTAAGATAGCAAAATACGAGGAGATATTTGGTAAAAGTGTGTTAGCTTACAATTATCTTACAATCGCTGACTACACCTTTAAGGAAGTGAGCAGCTCCTCTCCAGGTAGGTAGGGAAGGGCAGGTCAGTGCATGGCATGACTGAGTAGGAAGCATCGTCATCTCAGTCTCCATCACCCCACGCACACGCACGCACGTACATGCACACACACACACAACACCTGTAGTCATGGAGTCACTGGCATCTTCATACATCATTGCACAGTGTCTGTACTGTATGTGTGTGTATATACACTATATGTGGGTGTTCTCTGGTGTGTGTGTGTGTGTGTGTGTGAGTGAATGTGAGAGAGAGAGAGGAGGAGAAGGAGGGAATGCGGGAGAGAGCGAGATTGGGGGAGAGGGAATGAGAGAAAGGGAAGGGAAATGGAGGAGAGAGAGAGAGAAGCAGGCTGGGAAATTGTAAAGGGAGCCCTGCGGGCAGCTTCTTGTCACGCTGCGCATTCACGACACAGAAACACACACACATCTGACGAAAACAGCTGAGGAGAAAAGCAGAGTAATAATGAAAGAATAACTTATTTATAATATAATAATAATCACTTTAATTTAAAGTATTCCTATTAGAGAATGCTTTAGAACAGGCAGTTTTATATTTAGAATAACGATATAGAATATTGTTATCATGGCTTTAATATTGTTCTAATATTATCATAGCTTTATTTTGGTTATCATAGCTATAATATTATCATAGCTTTAATATTGTTATAATATTGTTATCATAGCTTTATTATTTCCTGTCCCCTTAAAGGTATAGTCAGCTATTGCAAGCTAAACGTAAGATAATACACTTTTTGTCAAATTCAACAAATATCTCCTCACGTTTCGCTATCTTATCATTCTCTGTGCGTCTTTAAAAAATAATCCAAAACTACACACCCCTGGCTCCGTAAATAGCAACATAAATAAAGTGGTAAACAACGCTCGTATCAACAAAGCCGTGGCACTAAGCTTTGCTTCACAATGCATTCTGACGTGTGAGGCGCGATTTGAGCTCGAAGTGACCCTGACCCTGCTTTTAACTAACAAACAGCAACTCTCAAAGTAAAACTAATGAGGGACTGACTGCTTACGGTGCAGTTCCATTGTTGGCCACAAGGTGGCCGGCTCCACTACAGAATAACATTCAAGAGGATTAGAGAGACCTGTGGCTTCATGGTTGCAACTGAATCATTAGCGTTATATTATATTATAGTTCCATGGATATTAGGCCACAGCAGTAGGCTACTCCCTCTCATTTTAACGGCACTGAATGGAATATCTAGTGACGTTAATGCGATTACACCACCATTTTGGGGCTTTCCATGTACAGTAATTGTAAACAGGCACACTACCCGAGCGGTATCTGTGTTTTTGCTTCTACACTGTCCCCACGTCCATCCGCCAAGCGATGTGGTGCTGCTGTGCTTTGGTTTACAGCGAAAGCACGGCATGCGATTGGCTGAAGCATGTGTGTGTATGCGAACATGCCCCTAGATTCTGTGCGTGCGTGGTGTGGGCCACACCGTGATAGCGTTGCTTTGCCCCCAAGTGGTTGACATTATATAAAACGCCATACTTTAATTATTTAGTAATAGTTTGAAACGTCTGTCGTAGGCTAGCGTGCAAGTGTGTGCTTATGCGCGTGTCACTGGCACCACACGCCCGATGATGAACCGTGTGAGGTTATCTCCACACGGCTCTCGGCAGCCTCCTAATGACCTCAGTGAGGCTGCACACGTTCTGTATCCCTGCCAGCGCGATGCTTTAAATGTGAATGCTGCATGCGCAATGAGGAGATTTTAATTGTGTGAGTGTGTGTGTGTGTGTGTGTGTGTGTGTGTGTGTGCAAGTTTGTAAGCATGGACAGGTGTGCGTGCGTGTGTGTGTTGTGCTCGCCACTGGGGTAACAGTTTCTGTGTCCTCTGGAGGCATAATGATCCATAACTGTCAGTAATGAGCCCTGCTAACCTCTGTGATAATGGAACCCCCCCCCATAGCAAATCACTGTTTCCCTCTTTGTTTGTGTGTGTGAGAGTGTGATTGGAACACGACTCCCTGTATGTATACGCATGTTGCTGTGTGTGTGTGTGCGTGCGTGCGTGTGCGTGCATGTACACGTGTACATGTATACATGTGTGTCCCGTCAGGTCCTACCATCAGTTGTGAGGCATCAATCTCATTGTGTGTGTGTGTGTGTGTGTCACACAGTGTAGACCTTGTGATGGATCCAACTCTGCGTTCATAACAATGACTGGATGAATAACGCATTTCTATTCAGAAGCAGTGATGATGACTCACAGGCCTGACAGCAGGCTGGGATGCATTAGACACACACACACACACGCAGTGAGCCCCAATCAGTGTTTCTCTTTGATTTGAGGTTGAATTAGGAATCACGCGTTACCTGGAAATGTAATTTTGGTTTATCCTGTACTTTTCTTCTTTGTATTTTTATCTGTTCTTCTTCGCTGACTCACTTGTCGGTGTCCTCTGTTGAAACCCACCCTCCATGGTAAACGGTAAATGGACTGCATGTATATAGTGCTGTTGAAACCCACCCTCCATGG
>JAODUH010005614.1:0-10034 GCA_027564835.1 Typhlichthys subterraneus | reverse complement strand
AATTTACCTAGGCTATTGAATGGGTCACCAAAACAATTGCCCTCCCAAATTTTTGGAGCAGGAGCCGTCACTGTATACACTACATATGGAAATACTACCACTGTCTAAAGTACTCCTGCAGTATAAATACTAACATCACCAAATATGGAAATACTACCACTGTATAAAGTACTACTGCAGTATAAATATAACAATGTATAAATGCTAAATAGTACCAAAAAAATGGTAGTAAAAAATATCCCTGTAAATATGCATATCGCAGGTGGACCATAACTCAACACACTCAATACGTGAGTGATTATTCATATGAGTCTGACCATAAAAGGAGTGCGGTGAGCCGCGGGGGAGACGAGGCATGCTAGAACCTCTAGCGCATACATCTACAACTTCTTTATTGTTACAGTTAATACTCACAGTGGCTCCTATCCTGAAACATACCGTCGTCAAGGCAGTTCTCAGTTCGTCTATCGTGTGATGTTTCGGGTTATTACGAGAAAATAGAAAATACTATTTTTGTTATAAAAAAATAAAATCATACAATTTAAGTTCCTTACTTCCTGCCAGAAAAAATGTTACCCCCATAAATATGAAACACCCCTGTACACACTTTAATTTAATGCAATACTCATTAAATAATCTGAGTAAATCTTTTTTTTTTTAAAGAAGAAAAAATATAATAATAGCATTTTATGATGGCTCCTTCAAATGATGCAATTAGCGTATCTTTTGTGGTGCGCTCGGGAGCAGATACATCGTTGCAAATGAATAATTCAGTAACACATCACGGGCACATATTCAAAACGTCGAATCAGACGAACATCTATCAGCAACTTTTTGCAGTCGTAATCATCAGGCTTTTACTCTTGGGCTAATTAAAGTGAACTCACCCTGTCTGAGTTCCTGATGCGCGCTGAGTCAGGAATCCCAGGACCATACGATGGACCTGGACTAGTCTAGGCCAAGTCAAATCTAGCAGGACCCGCCCCGTCCCGCCCCGTCCAACCAACACGCCTTCTTGGCTTCAACACGCACACACACACACACACACACACACACACACACACACACACACGCGCGCGTATCTATTTAAAAAAAAACATTCCGAAATTACAAACAGACAGGTACAACTTTTAAATAATACAATAAAGCTATTGATTATGAACTATAGTACTGGTAGGGTACAATGTCTGTCTTGAAGCCGACTGGTTTCACCAGGGGCCCATGCTCAACATGTTCACATTGACACATCAACATTTAGCAAATGCTTTATTCCAGAAAAACAACTATTTGTCAATAGACGAACAAGTCATTGCTAATAGCCTGAATAATAATGATCTTATTCTCTGAACGCAGGAAATAACTGTTTCATTTAAAATAGAGAGAATATATTAAAGATAAAAGGATTGTCTTGGAATGCTTGAGTTAGAGTGAGTGCTATAAGGTGTTGAGGTCAAAGGTGAGATACAGAGGTTGTGAAGAGGTGAGTCTTGAGTTTCTGCTTTCCTGACTGCTGCTGGAGGCTCGTTCCACCATTGTGGTGCCAGGACAGAGAACAGTCTAGGCTTCCATGAGCGAGTCTGGAGACCTTGCAGTGACAGTGGTGCCAAGCGGCCAGCCAGGGTGGTGGAACAAAGTGATCTGGCTGGGGCCTGGAACCGGACCACAGCTTGGAGGTAGCAGTTGTCTTTAGTGCCTTGTGCCTATGACACGAGACCCTGACACCACTCTGGTGGACAAACCCTGTGGGGGGTCTTGTTTGCAGCTCAGCACTGAGACAGTAGGGGGCATACCTGCTGCAGCACTGAGACAGTTGGGGGCGTACCTGCTGCACTGACACAGTAGGGGGCGTACCTTCCTGCATCACCCCTAAATGACAGGAATATATACCGGTACAGGTCTATATACCAGTACAGGCCTATACAGCTGTCAGACAGGAGGGAGATGGGGATCGGAGGGCAGATAAGATCTGGTGTTAGCGAGGTAAGGGTGAATACCATTCCATAGCAGCCAAGAAACCTCGGGGGCTTGGATTATTAGGTCCCACATTCATGCAGTCAGTCAACATGGACATTTGAGGAGCTTTGTGTCAAATGGTCAATAGGTCCACACTGACTGTTTGGGAAAAAGTGACTTTTGTATTGAAAAATGTACTTAAGCAATTGCGAAAACAACTTTACATTCTGTGCAGGCCATTTTGACACCACAGGGTATGCTTTCTACTCCAAAACTAACTCTCAACAGACATGAGGGAAAAGAATATGGCACAAAGCCAAACTGTATATTTTGACAGTAAACAGAAAGCCTCAAACTCAACCAGATGACACACACTGGTTCTGCTGCAATGGCTGTGTGTGTGTGCCTGCGTGCGTATGTGTGTGTATGTGTGTGTGTATGTGTATGTGTGTGTGTATGCGTGTGTGTGTGTGTGTGTGTGTGTGTGTGTGTGTGCGCGCGCGTGTGCCTGCGTGTGTGTATGTGTGCGTGTGTTTGTGAATACACAGCAGCTGGTTGTGAACTAAGATCACAATCACGCAGGAAACAATAAATATCTCTTGATTACGGCTGTATGAATAATGTCGTGACATTTTGATGTCATGATCATATGTATGTAGGCCTGTATTACAGATTGAATGTTAGATGTTCTTTTATTATACCATGTCTGGTGAGTAATTAAGTAATGGGGAGAAATGCTTGTTATGAGCAGAAGATCATTAATCAACACAGAAAACCTAGAAAAACAAAATGACATAATGCTATGAGATTGCACAGTACTCTCATTTATGGTCACAGAGGTAGATATCGATGCTGTGTGTGTGCGTGTGCGTGTGCGTGTGTGTGAGTGAGTGTGTGTGTGAGTGTGTGTGTGTGTGTGTGAGTGTGCGTGTGCGTGTGCGTGTGCGTGTGCGTGTGCGTGTGCGTGTGTGTGTGCTATAGTTGTAGACTTTGGATACATAATCGATTTCTGCTTCAGAATTCTAGTGAATTTCTTGTGAATTCCCCATGTTGAGTTACGAGGAAATATCTGGAATGCCTCCATTTGGCTTGACAGAGCACAGAGAACTCTAACTGGGCAGTGTTCTATCACCCAGTGGGTCTTACAGTGAGTTATGGAGTTTGTTGGATTGCTATCATCATCATAAACTGATTAAACAGAAGTGGTCAGGGCTGGACAGGAACAACAAGCTGAATATGAATCCTGACAATGCTTTGCTTGGTTTAATAATGCATATGCGTTTAAAACTAAACCTAAACTTAACGGTCCATTTCAACCAGCCCTGTACTCTTCCACACAGAATCTACAACGTACTACACTAACCTACTATTACTATTACTACAATGTACACTGTAGTAGTGAAGGTAGGAACAAAATGATTAGGACACAGGAACAGCACAGATGAATGAGATCTTTAATGGGCATTTGAGAAACCAATGCTTTTCTAGATTCACCTGGCCAACCCTATTTAGTAGGCTTCTCTTGGGAAAGCGCATCAGAATGCCTAAAGAGACTAAGAGGATCAGAAACGTCTTAATTCCTTTGGCCATTACTCCACTGAAGGCTTATTATCATTAATGGAGTATATGTCTGTGGGAATAGCCTGCTATCTTGATAATCGTGCAAATTGCGTACTGGTTATTTGTGTGGAGATTGTTTGGATATCCTGTACTGTTGCTGACAGGATTTCCCCTTGAGGATAATAAAGATTTATTGAAATTTAAATAATGGCTCTAAATCAACATAAAATACATGAACAACAAGATTTTGTGGGATGGGTTTTATGTAGGGAATAATATTAGTTTATTGTTCCGAAGATATCTTACATATCCTACATTTATCTTACAATCATATTTATAAACAATTTGTAAATAATATGGATGCCAGTAACAGGGACTAAAATGATATTGTGTGCTTGGCAGTATAGCTTTGGTGTATTTGAATGTATGTGTTTATACATCCAAACTCTTTAGTCATCAGAGAGTTATCAGAAGTAGACTAAAAATAGGTTGGATGAAGCATGGCAGGATAGTTAACGCCCCGATAACTATCCTGCCATGCTCCTTCAGAAACAACTTTGTTTCTGTTACGGTGTAGAGCCAGGGTTGTGTTGAAACACCAGATTACTTTTTTACACCTCACACAGAACAGAAGTTAACGAACCGTGAGGAGATATCTGGGTAATATGTATTAAAGTGTATTATCTTACAATCGCTGACTAAACCTTTAATACTGACGTGACTGTACATGTTTGTGCATTCATTTACCAAGTTCAGACACAGCAGGGTTAAAGAGAGACAGACTGCTGCCTTGCTGAAGGACACTGAAACCATCAAATGAATCAATGAAAACTATCACTTTTCCTAATTTGAAGGAGGTGAAAATGCATACTGGATATTTGTTGCGGATAATTGTTCAGTATTGCAGTTCTCCACTGACCTCTATGGGTCAACATGGTGCATTACACTCCCACATCAGTTATTGGTTTATTTAGGAGAGAGAGAGAGAGAGAGAGAGAGAGAGAGAGAGAGAGAGAGAGAGAGAGAGAGAGAGAGAGTGTAGAGTAGCTGAATGATGAAATATGTTTTTTGGAATATACAGCAAAATAATAATCTCGAACTGAGATTATAAAATGTGACATTAGCTTTGACCAAAGAACATGATAGAAAAATATTCCTCTATACAGTGTCACCCATGGAGACATTCAGCAGAATGGAACAAGACATCTTTACAAACTAAAGTTCCTCCAACAGACTTCTGCTACTTAGAAGCAAATCGTCTTCGTCTTTTTAAAAAGTATCATGTATTATTCACACTGTCCAGCAGAGGGTAGAGTAGAGTAGGCAGTCTCGTACCTTCAATGTGTGGCTGTTTGACATGTTGACATGTTTGCTGAGTGTAATATTATTGTATATTATATAATGTTATAAAGCACATTCAGAACATTCTCTCTCAAATAGACATGCTCAGCCGGTCAGATTTCATCCATGATATTCCCACTTTGGATAAACATAACACAGTGTTGATGTGACTACACCCCCAGCCACCAGGGGGAGCTGTACTTATGAGTCAACAAGTTCCAAATCCTGTGAGTACTTCTATTTCCTATGATGCAATAAATACTAATAGCAAAAGATGAGTGGGAATAAACGCAGATAAAAGAAAGAAGTGATGTGTAAAAGATAAACGTATAAAATAAACAGTGAGCTCCGTCTTCTTCACGGTGCTCTGCTGTCATTGGCTGGCACTCTCCCCCAGCAGCCAGTAGGTGGTCATCTTGCCCTTGCCCTTGATGACCATCTCTCCCCGCAGCTCCAGCAGGAAGCAGCCCGGCACCTGCAGGACGTCCCGGGAGGCCGAGGACACGTGGATCTTCAGCGCTGCACACACACACATACAGTATGTACATGTACGTACACACACACACACACACACACACACACACAAACACGCATAAACAAATGCACACATGCAAACGTGTGTGTGTGTGTGTGTGTGTGTGTGCATGCACTAATGAACCACCTTCTCCAGTAGACTCCATGCGTGACGAGGTGTTCACAGTGTCTCCAAACAGGCAGTATCTGGGCATCTTCAGACCCACCACACCTGCACACACTGGGCCTGGAGACACACACAAACACAATGATTCTCCAGTCACCTGGGGGGTCAGGGGTCAGGTGTCGGGGGGCCAGCCTCACCAGTGTGCATGCCGATGCGCAGGCTGAGCTGCTCCTGGGGCCGGTGGCGTATCCTGAAACAGCAAGCGGCCTCCAGCAGTGCCAGGGCCATGCGGGCGATCTCACGTGCGTGCTGGCTGCCGTTCCTCACGGGCAGGCCCGACACCACCATGTAGGCGTCACCGATGGTCTCCACCTGGGTGCGCCAGAGAGCTTTAGCTTGATCCGTCCGGCTCACCATGGTTACACTGCATCAAACACTGATTTGTCTGTGTATTAATATCGTCCTAGTTCCTGTATAGAATATAATACATACGTATATTGTTTGTTAATATATGGAGGTATAGCTCCTGCCCTTCCATGCGCATACATGGAACGCCACAGGCAGGGAGCGTAGCGAGGGACCCCCCCCCCCTCCAGCTGACCTCTCACCTTGTAAACATCAAAGTTGTCAATGATGGCATCAAAGCATGTGTAGAGGTCATTCAGCAAGGTCACGACCTGCAGCACACCTCCGTGTTAGACCACACATAACACTTCACACTTAACACTGCACTTTACACATCACTTTACACTTTACATTTCACTTTACACAACACATTAAATTACACATTACATTGCCTGCCATGTTACATTAGGTAACACTTTATATAACATGCTACAGTACACAACACTTTACATAAAAAGTTACATTACATTACACAAATTAGACTTTACACTGCACTTTACATTACATTAGACCTTTTTAAAACACTTTATCTTACAATTTATATTAAATTACACCACTATGTAGTATAATAGAGCAGTGAGAGAGAGAGAGAGGGGGGGGGGGGAGAGAGAGAGAGAGAGACCTCCATAGGTGTGATCTGAGCAGAAATAGCGGTGAAGCCCACGATGTCACTGAAGTAGATGGTAACCGAGTCAAACGCCTCAGCCTGGACCATCTCCCCCCTCTTCAGCTGCTCTGCTACCAAACTGGAGACAGACAGGCAGGCAGACAGCAGGTGGACAGACAGACAGACAGACAGACAGACAGACACACAGTCACCACATATTTTAATATGTTTTTTTGTTTTGTTTTCATCGATTGTGTTTTAGAGAAGCGATACAGTATCACGCAACAAATATCGAGATACTCGGGTGTATCGATATTTTCTTACACCACTAGAACAGTAGTTATCCTGTGGTAATAGTACATACTGTGGTTGGTTATAGTATATACTGTGTTTATAGTACATACTGTGGTTATAGTACATACTGTGGTAGCATTATAGTACGTACTGTGGTAGCATTATAGTACATACTGTGGTTATAGTACATACTGTGGTAGCATTATAGTACGTACTGTGGTAGCATTATAGTACATACTGTGACAGTATCTGGTACAGCAGAGCTTCAGCCTTGCGTCTCTCCTCGTGGTAGGCCTGGGTCCTCTCCTCCACCAGCTCCTCCAGGTTGGTGGCATACTGCTCCATGCGAGACAGAAAGTTGTCCAGAATGTTCTTCCTGGACTCTCTGCACACGCACACACACACACACAATACAAATTATAAAAATGTAGTGTCACAAACGTGTTAATCAGAACATTATAATAATCCCTAATTGGTTTATTAATTGACAACCTGATTCTGAAATGTTCTAAATGATAGTGGTGAATGTAGCCTGCCCTGTCCTAATGTGCTCTCTCCTCTTCTCCTCCCCTCCTCTACCCCCCACCCCCTCACACACACACACACACACACCTGTTGTGCCTGCTCAGCAGCAGCTGAATCTGGTTGAAGTCGGGCCTCTCTATGGGCTCCTCGTCCCAGCTGGGGGCTGTGCTTCTCGGGGTCCACGGCGGGCCGCAGACACGGCCTCTCGCCCAGCACCACGTGCTCCATGATCTCTGTCGCCACGACAACGCAGCGTGTTTAGGGTACTGTACATCTGACGTGAGCAGCATCTAGCAGACTAGCATCTAGCAGACTAGCATCTACAGACTAGCATCTACAGACTAGCATCTAGCAGACTAGCATCTACAGACTAGCATGTAGCAGACGCTGTTATCCGCAGGGAGCGAGGAGGAGCGTACGTACGTTAGCAAGCGCAGCGTATAGGAGAGCGCAGCCGGACCGCAGATAGCTTGCGCTGTGCCGCTGCATTTTTGGTTGGATGTACAGAACTCACAGCTGATGTAGCATGTCCTCTAACGTAAGTTACAGCACAAAAGCGGCAAGTCTCAGAAAAAGAACGTTTAATGTGAAATAGATTTATTTATAAAAAGCCTACTTGTCTATGATGTATTGCCAAACTTAACAGGGGAATAATTCTACACCCAAAATGTATCTGTAACCTTTTATTATATGTTATATAAGAATGATATAAACGTAAGTGCGACCAAAATATGGCTAAAACAGGTGCTAAAGGTCACACACCAGCTATGGAGGCTACCAACATCCTGACCACGTCACCATGGCGATACCTTAGCTATGCCTCTCACAACACACACACACACATTACTTAGCTATACATCATGTTTCTAATCTGCATTTTTTAGGATTGAAAGGATTTTCTTTTCTTTTACTGCAGATGTCTGCCTACCCTCCCTGGTGGAGCAATGACTGTTGACGGCTGTTTGATGTGAAAACTCTTCAGTAGGTCAGGAGGAGGTCAGAAGCAGGTCAGGGGGTAAGGGGGCGGTCATGAGGAGGTCTGGAGGTCAGGGAAAGGTCAGAGGGAGGTCAGGAGCCAGTCAGGGGGTCAGAGGGAGGTCACAGGGAGGTCAGGAGCAAGTCAGGGGGTCAGAGGGAGGTCACAGGGAGGTCAGGGGAAAGTCAGGAGCAAGTCAGGGGGTCAGAGGGAGGTCAGGGGAGCTCAGCTGCACCTTTGGGACTGAGTGGTTCTTCCTCCAAGTAGAAGGCTCCTCTCCTCAGAGCCACCTCCTCCAGGATGATGCCAAAGCTGTAGGCATCTCCCTTCTGGGTACCTCCTGCTGGAGGGCTCTCCTGCCTGAGGAGCTCTGGAGCCATCCACAGCCTCCCTAATATGGGGAAGGGGGGGGGTGTATATTACTGTAGCAGTCAAAGTGCATACTAACAGGTTGAGTGCATACTAACTGGCCTCCATATAGAAGCTGTGTGCATACTAACGGGTGTAGTAGGCGTGGGCGTCCTCTGCGATGTGGGCTTCAGAGCGGAAGCTGGCCAGGCCGTAGTCTGTGATCTTAAGGACAAAGCGAGTGTCCACCACACAGTTGGACGACTTCAGCTGCCCATGAGACACGATCGCACTGCTGTGGAGGAACACCATGCCCTGCACACACACACACGCACTCACACGCACACAGGCACACATGCACACACACACACACACATAATAATAATAATGATGATAATAATAATAATAATAATAATAATAATAATGGTTTGGTCAGTGGTCTGTTCCCTGTGGGGGTCTTATGCTGATCTCCCTGCCTAGGACATACCTGCATGTAAGGACAGGGAGCTCACAGAACACAGCCATGCCATCACATATTACTTTTATCTGCAAATGGGAATAACTATTCTCTTTGATTATAGTGGTCCTGACTGACATGTGTAATAATGAATAATAATTAATAACGCCGTTTGTTTTAAGCACTTTGACTTAAAATTCACAACCTTGGTGTCATTTTTCACAACTCTAGAAATAAAACATAAAATGGTAGCCACTTGTAACACAGGCTATCCTATATGTTCAAAACATAAGATATCATATCTATAAAGGATCTGTGCACTTGTAGGATCATTAGTTAAAATTACAACTTTATTATGAAATACCATATAGGAACATTAGTTTAGATTACAGACGCACAATGTGCCAATAGGATCATTGTGTAGCTGTTGGCACAATCATTAAATATTTTTGTACAAAATATGTGATACAGGTTTCATTATAGTACTAAACATTCAGTATATACTGTACATCACTGAAAAATTAATAGTACAGTAAATACTACAAACAGAGACATTGGAATCATTTAATACAATTTGAAATCTTTTTATGAAATACAATATTGATTAGATTTTTTCAATTAGAGCAAAATAATTACCTAAAGATAAAAGAAACTACAGCAGTAAAGCATTAGCCACTACTGTAGCATCTTGGTATGTGAACCCAGGTCTGACGCTGGTCTGATGTGATATCATTGTATGCGTCTTCCATGGTCTAAGCCCTTATATGACCCACGACCACCTCTCAGAAGGGGTGTTTGTTCCCTGCTATTCCTTTGACCGCCACATCATCTTCATCTTCCTCCTCCTGCTGCCATTTTACAGTATCACTCACTATGTGTTGTAGGTGGAGACCAGCTCCATGTTACAGTATCACTCACTGTGTGTAGT
>JAODUH010005613.1:0-10036 GCA_027564835.1 Typhlichthys subterraneus | reverse complement strand
ACTAACAGTACACTGCCTGTTGCCATGCCAACATGTTAAATTTTTTTTTTTTTTTTTTTTTTTTTTTTTTTTCCTGAAGCACAGAATGAACTTCTGGAGCTCACTTTGCTGCCATTGAAAGCCATTGAAAGCTGTATTTTTGTCGTTGCGTCAACTCTTTGCTCGTGACGTCGATCACGTGGGAGTCGATCAGTCTGCGTCTCATCATCTGTCTCGTTATACACACCCTCTGTCCTGTCCTGTGCGTTGCAGCACCAACGGGCTGGACGTCCAGAGGATCGAGGAGATGGAGAAGATGCTGAAGGAGGCGCAGCACGAGAAGACTCGCCTCATGGAGGCCCGCGTGAGTTCAGAAGCTGTTAGCGACAACGCGGCGCAGTGCTGTGCGCTTGTACTGGCCTCTCCTCGTAAAGGTGCAGTCCTCGATTTGCACGACGCGATCCCGCAGATGTCTGGTCCAGCTCACTGTTTATGATTGAAGTGCAACTGTGTTAACGGGGAGGAGTAGAGGGCAGTGCTGGGTTCAAACACAGGAGAAGAAGAAGAATTGTATTTATATGCAGCTTTTTTCAGTGCTTCACATTAATAGATAAAACAAAACCAATAAATACAGCCAGTAATAAAACATAATCACTGTAACTGGACAAATCCGTTCCAAGGACACAAAACCGGAAAAATACGGTTAATAATTCCGGGATAAAGAGTAGCAGTAGAGTGCTACAAGAATAATTACATAGTGTCCCCTTTTAAAGTGAAATAAAATAGAGTTTCACTTTGAGGTTGGACAAAGAAGTGTGTTTTTGCTCAGCAAAGCTCCACAGACTCTGTGTATATAGACATTAGATATATTTTATATTATATTTTCTCAGGCACCTCTCCTGACACTTTGTAATGCAATATTTGCCTTCCATTTACATATTCTCCCCATCTCACTCCCTCTCCTCCATCTCTCCCACTCCCTGCCTCCCTCGACCTCCTCTTCTCTCACACCACCTCCCACCTTCCAGGAGCGGGAGGCGCAGACCCGGCGGCAGATGTTAGAGGAGGAGCGCGGGAGGCGCGAGGAGGCCGAGAGGAGGCTTCAGGACGAGGCGGCCCACAGGCGGCGGCTGGTGGAGGAGGAGGTGAAGATGAGAGACAAGCACTTCTCCCAGGTCAGTGGAGCGGCGGTAAGGAAGGGGAGGGGGGGGGGGGAGAGAAGACGAGAGAGGAACAAGACGCTACAGAGGGATCAGGCTGCAGATCAAAGCTTGATAGCGAAGTACGGAGCGTGTGTGTGTGTGTGCGTGTGTGTGTGTGTGTGTGTGCGTGTGCCTGTGTGTGTGCGTGCACGTGCGTGTGTGAGTGTGCGTGTGTGTGTGCGTGCACGTGCGTGTGTGTGTGTGAGAGTGTGTGCGTGCACGTGCGTGTGTGTGTGTGCGTGTGTGTGTGTGTGTGTGTGTGTGCGTGCACGTGCGTGTGTGTGGCGAGATCGATGGAGAGGACATAAAACAGAGGGGGGTTTTATATATAGAGTGTGAAGCATTCCAGCATTTCTCCTGGCTTAAGTGTGTGTTTTCTCTAGTTATGAATAGTAGCGGTAAATAAGTGTCATTTCAAACATTTCACCCCCGTCAAGTATCACATGTGATTAAAGGCAGGGTCAGTCACTCTCGAAAACACTTGTTAACTTTGAGCTCAAATCAAAACAAACTCCCTCAGAAGCTTTGCCCCGCACATTGAAACACACTGCGAAGCCAATGGCATTGTTGTGAGCGGTGTTCGCCACATTGTTTATGTTCCTCTTTACGGAGCCAGGGCTGCGTAGAAGTACAAGATTATTAGAAATGCCCGGAGATATTCGTTGAATTTGACTAAAAGTGTATTAGCTTACTGTTATCTTACAATAGCTGACTACACCTTTAATAAAGCACCCGTTACTCACCGCACCACATCCACTGAGCCTCGGGACAGAGCTGTCTGAATCTTCTTTGTAGGCCCGTCCAATGACGCGCTACCTGCCCAACCGCAAGGAGGAGTTTGACCTGCGGGCGCACGTGGAGTCGTCGGGCCACAGCGTCGACACCTGTCCGTACGTCGTCCTCACAGAGAAGATGTGCAGGGGACATCTGGTCAAAATGGGTGGGAAGATCAAGTCCTGGAAGAAACGCTGGTTCGTCTTTGACCGTCTCAAGAGGAACCTCTCCTACTATGCGGGTGAGGACCTGTGCTCACAGGAGTCACACATGCACAGTATATTGGATGGATGTGTCCTGAGCCATGTAGAAGAGAGTTGGACATTTTGGAGGGTCACATTGTTCATGGAGATGCAAAACAGTTCCAGGAAGTGCTTGGTGGGCAATTTAAATTGATAAATACAGATACTGTACATAACAGCATTTTTTGGTAATTAGTGATCAATACATGCATCAATTTACATTCATAAAATAATTTATAGGGTACTTTTAGTATTTTCTGCTAACTTCCGGGAACTTTTTTGAGGTTCCACGATTGCTGTGAAAAAATGGTCCTTTGGAGTGAACGTTGACGCGACTCTTTCTACATGGCTCTGGAAGTGTCATACAGTATGGGTAAACACACTAGCTAATGCATTTGATAATGCGTCTGTTTGATTTAGGTGTTTCTGCATTGCGTTAACAATTACTATTCAGAACACATACTAAACAGATCCATTGTTCGTTTTAGAAAAACATTTTTAATGATTGTCATAATTTCTCATCAAAGTCACAAATTAATGTTGCCACTTGCCTTTATGGTGCAATAGTGGCAGGCACTAGAGCAAGTAAATTACCACTAAGTGCCCTTTGTGAGAAGAGGGTGACCAATATTCAATTTTATAGTGCCTGTATATTATTCTTTATGCCTTTGCGTAAAGCTATGGGACCTAATTGGTAGAATATACGTGAATACGAGAATATACAACATTGCATATGTCAGTTTTAAGAAACATTTAGCTTGGTGGGTGTTCAGTTTCTGAATGATATTCATATTTAGAGACGTTCTATTAAATGGACTGTAAAATTAAAGTGTCTTTTCATCGCAAAGGCCTCTGTTCTCTGTGCTCAGTCTCTACTCTTTTGCCTAGCCTTTTCACCCCCTCACTCCTGACGAAGATGATGGTGATGATGGTGATGAAATAAGAGGCAATGCTTTCTCAAGACATGTTTTTCTCGGGGAGGAGGCTTAGCTCCTGGCTTTTTCATGGTTACCAACACGAAACTCACATTTCAAAAACATTTATCTCATTACTAAGCACATTTGGCTTATGGAAAGAGAAAAGAAGCGAAATTGTATTACGACTTCCAAAAGTTGCCCATTAATTTTTGTTGGATGTTTGTTTTTTTCGCCATGCATTCCAACGTACATGAAAAAAAGATTAAAAGAAAGGACCTTTGTTTATTTGAAATAGACTCCAGAACATGTTCGCTTACTCTATTAACATAGAATATTGAGCAAGACAAGATGAAATGTTCCTAATCTCTCGGGGGGCTTTTGTTAGAACTCTATAAAAACTTTTAAAATATCATGTGCGATTTAGTTCTTCATTTCACATGGTTTCTGAATCATTAAATATGCCAGTAAGGTGCCATGACATTGTCCTGAATAATGCATGTTGTAACAATATACAATGTAATACTTTTAGTAAACTTGCACTAAAAAAGGTGGCCTATTTTTTTTTTTTTAAAGTGTCAATTTATTCAAAAAGAGAAGGATATAGGACTTTGTTAAGGGAATATATGAAGGATGTCTTATTTATACTTTATTGAATCACCATATACCGTTCATAGAAACCTACTCTTTGGATCAGCTTTGGCATCCACTGCCATACACTTTGTGCTTTGACTGCTCTACTGGTTACATGGGTGGTGTAGCCAAATAGGAGTATTTTCTGAAAACATGCACTCAGCAAGGTTCGGACCCACATTTCCATTTAGAAATACAATGGTCTGACTACTGAGCTACCCCACTGTCAATTTTCCTGAGAATTTCCCAAATAAAACAACAAAAATGTGTGGCTTGTGAGGAGTCTGAAAATCGTTTTTTTGTGTCCGTGACCAAAAAAGTTTGGACACCCCTGACCTAGAAGGAAGCCCCAGCAGAAAATTATATGACAGTACACATAATTGATCAGTATATTTTCAGTGGGATATATTCCACTGAAAATATAAAGCCATATTGCTTAAATTCAATTAAATAAAATGTAATTGTATTAAAAATTGTACATATGTTTTCTTTCTTTAAACAAATCCAATTAAACAGATGGCTTTTGATACTTTTAAATATATCTAAACCCGTAGACATCACATGAGCCCTTAAGCAATTTTCAGTATTATGAGCATGTTCACTAATGTTAATACAGATGAAAAGGCAGAGAATATTTGATCAAAGGTTTGTGAAATAAGATCCTTATACATTTAAATTGATTGGATGAGGCTCTCACGCTTGTTTTTGTTGATTGTGGACCATCCAGATCATTACCATTTGACAGATACATACTCATTTGTATTTGTTAACGTAGCCAGCCTTCAGCAAATTACAGCAATACAGCTATCATAAAACACCCCCCACTTATTTCTGAGACTCGCTATAACAATTTTAAAAGCCTGGAGTAATATGACCATCAATCATTGAAACCATCAGCTACCGATCTAACGGAGATGTCGGTTTTATATTTGAGGATGGAATGGCTCGCCATGTACTTCAGAATGTAGTCAAAACATATAGTATAATTGTTTGCTATCTTAATTCTGTAAAAAAAACATGTTTCTTACTTTTGTCTGGGTTGTTGTGGTGTTGCTCATTCAATCATTTTGGCCTGTTTGTAATGTTTTTGAACAGGTGGTTTTATTTACTCAGTATATATGCTGAATGTTTAACATACTGTATAAAGTAAAATAATGAAAAAAGGTAAATGTAAAGTATAAATGACAAAACTCCACTAAGAAAGATATCTTCCTCCAATTTGTGTCAAACAACAAGTCTTTTGTACAATAATAATCACACCATAGAAATAGAAATATATGGTTTCAAAAAGAAACCTAAATTAAAATAAATGCATGAACTTGTTTTGAAGCACTTGCATATGCCTGCTTATTAAAATCACTACATTTCACAGGCGACAGCTTTAGCGGACAGAAGTGAAGCCGTTGCATCAGGATAACGTAGTAGCCTGTTGTCTCTCACTGCAGCTGTGTTCTGTCTCCCCAGACAAGCACGAGACCAAGCTGAAAGGGCTCATTTACTTTCAGGCTATTGAGGAGGTTTATTATGATCACCTACGCAATGCCACCAAGGTAGGTTCACTCTTGTTTTCTTCTTTTTTATCTTACTTGTGTTTATATAGTATTCTATATTCATATTTCTCTATATTTAGATATACATCATATTAAAGAGCTATGTGTTTAGATCAATCTAACACTGGACTGCATTTCATAGTACTTGACTTTAGGACAGAAGGCGACAAGATGAAGATTTTATTTTGGCCTTTGGTCCTTTACTGCCTGTATGTTATCTGGGATCTGTCATGTTCATGATGTTTACATGTCTCACTTGCTGGTGTAGGTATCTTTGTATGACCCTTCACGCTTCTGTCTGCCTCATACTGTGTTGTGTCTGTTTAATGTCTTTTAACTGAGCCCTCATCTTGGCCAGGTCCCTGTAAAACAAAGGTTAAATTTAAAATAGATATAAAAGATATATTCATCATAATAATAATAATAATAATAATAATAATAATAATAATACAATTGATTGATTGCTTATTTATAGTTTTTAAATATTTAATATGGTTTAATGTACTTTTTTACTTAAATAATGCTTAAAGTATTTGGAAAAGTGACATTTCTGAGCAGTAAAATTCACTACCAGAATTTTTGCAAAGAATTTAACATTTTGTAATTAAACCAAACATATATAATTAAATATAACAATTACATTACAATGTATTTAGATTTATAGTTTCCATTCTGTTGTTTTTTAATTACAGTGTTAAAGTTACGCACATCTGTAGAAGTACAGGGCTTTCTAGAAGCTTATGGTGCATTCAGACCGATAAAGGTTGTAAGCGACTGGCATTTGTCTGGCTGTTGAAAGGCTTCACGTTCCAACAGAGGAAACCCTGCGGTGATGTGCAACAGGTGCATTTTGTTTCCCTTCATCGAAGCCAGACAGCTAAAGCTGGTTTTCTCTGTCTCCTGTGTGTACTATATGCCTCAGAGCCCCAACCCTTCATTGACCTTCTGTGTGAAAACCCACGACCGACTTTACTACATGGTGGCACCATCTCCGGAGGCCATGAGAATCTGGATGGATGTCATAGTAACGGGCGCCGAGGGCTACACACAGTTCATGAGCTGAGGGACCACTGATTGATGGGAGAACATTTTGATGAGCACCTGAGCACCTGCCTAGGCAGCTGTCAGGGGTGAAATAATGACGGATGGATGGACAAATGACAAGATGAGATAAACAAAATCCTAATTCATTTGAAAGAATGAATTTGTCTTACAGACACACACTACCTGGCTGCCAGTGTAGCAAAGAAGAGTACCACCGACTAAACAACATTCTTTTTTGTATTGCCAAAGTGGGATATTCAGGAAAAAAACATCTCAAAATATGTATTTTTCTTATAAGTGTAGGTTCAAACTTTACACAATTTAAGCTTCATTTAAAAAGAAACGGTTTTACACTTTGTGCTTTTACAATTTGTGCTTTAAGTCTTTTTGATACTATTTGTACTTTTCTTGGCAAGAGTTATTAATACAGTATATGATTTAAATGATTATGAATGCCAGTTAAATTATTTTAGTTTGAGTGCTAACAATACTAAAGAGTCAGACAGTAATTTAGGTTGACGCGATACTTGGTGCCAAACTGTACTTGTGTTTGATAAAACTTTTACAAGGTTAGTATTAGTTTGTGTATTGTTTTAGAGAAATATTCGTACAGGGAGGTAAACATAGCATAAACATGTTTGTAATTTTGCACAAATGTTGAAGATATAGCAGTTTAAGATTACGTAATACTGTATAATGAAATGGGAATATTGTATTATAGTACATCATTCATACTAATGGAAATAAATAGTTGTATATGAGTCTTTTGGTTTGTATTACCTGATACATTGGTTTTATTGGTATAAACATATATGTATGCCTTTAAAACAATTGCCCTAATTAACATGCACACTCACTAATATGGAAATGCATAAATAATATAAAATAAAATATTGCTTACAAGCAGTCATGGTAGTTTGGTTAATTAAGGTGTTTACATTGATTATCTGCAGAACCTGCAACAAATATAGAGACATCTCATACTGCATAATTAATCTTTTGTCTGGTGCTACATGTAGGCATACATAAACAACAAAATTGGCCCAAAAACATAATGTAATGCAATTGCATGCAATTTATTAACATGATTCAACACTGGGAAATGTAACATGAACAGAAAAACACACACCCACCAAAATGTGATGACGCTGTGATTGGCTATATTTTCTGTCAGTGAAAGTGAGGTCTATCATAATAGTTAATTGCAAGACTGAACAGACAAGCAGGCAATCATAAACATGCTAATGATCTGACAGGGAAAAAAGCATCGCTAGAAACTCTCAGACATTGTAATTTTCTTAGACATGGGTGTTTCTTATTTAGCCTTACAAGAGTCAGCGGTGCTGAAAGATTATTGATATCTGAACCCAACATCCAAATAGGTCTGCACCTCTCCCTTCAGTGCTCCCTCAGAAGATTACCTCCCCCCCGCCCTTCACACACACACACACACACACACACACATTGCCAATGTTGAAATTGTGTTATCTGCGGTCTGCACCACTTTGTTTGTGTTCCCATTTACAGAACCAGGGCTGTGTAGAAACGTCGGACCCTTTTTCAATGCACACAGAGCGGACAGTTAGCTGAGCAGATATTCGCTGAATTTGACCAAAAAATGTAATTCCTCAATATTATAATCAATATACCTCAACGTTAAGGTCAGTAGAAATGCACTTTCTTGTGCACCACAAAGAAAAGAAACCAAAGAAAAGTACTTTTTTCATCTGTGCCTTTGAACATCTCAGAGTTCACATTACCTGTCTGCCTAATCGTGAAGGACATTGTCCTTGTCCAGTAGCCTGCCTTTAAGCCTAAATGCAGCGCCTTGTGGAATGATAAGCAGAACTGGGATCTCATTATGGTGGTGATGGTTGTGAGTGACACCTAGCTGCAGTATTGGTGAATTATTAATAAGCAATGTGATATTTACCTTTGCTTGCACAACTGTTGCTAGCACAATAGCAACATAAATACAATAGCCTTGTTGGGACTTCATTATAATAGCTGATATTGGATGTGTCTTAAAAACAACTTGTAACAATTCTGATGAAACAACATCTGCTCGTGCCTATCCACTGTCAAACATTTCCTTGCATTTTCACTAATAAATACACTTTGATATTCACATTTGAGTAAAGAGTAATGTACTAGTTAAAGTGTTAATGTAACACCTGCACGCACACACACGCACACACACACACACACACACACACACAGAGAAAGACTCACAATATATCCAATTAATGAGAAATAATGAAGAAAACTAAAACTTGCTTTGATACAAACACCATAAAACAAAATGATGAAAAACATCTAAAGGGTAAATGTCAGAACTGAAGCAGTCAGCTAATGTAGGCAACATACATCTCCCTCTCTTATTAGTTTGTGGTCTACAACCATGAAATGCACTATTCTTAATGTTGTGGTTAATTAATTGTAGTGGTGACTGTAATAGTACATTCACATAAAATAAACTAAGAAATTATAAATTAGACTTGAATCTGACACAAACGCCCTAAATAAATGCCCTTAAAGCTACTTGTCATTTTCATAAGTTTAAAACAATTATTCAATTATTGTTTATTAAGATAGTGATAACATTACGCAATGCTTTCTTTCTTTTGTTGAATAATGATTCATTTTAATCCAACCATATAACATTAAAACCATCTAATGCAATATGATATACAGATAAATATAAAAAGAATGTGCATATTTGTATAATATTCTGTCAATAGTTCATCTTAGATGAGTAAGTTATGCTCTGAATGACGTGTATGGCCTGTGTATATTGTATCTCAGCTCCTGAGGCTGTCACACAAGGAGCTCAAAGGTTTTAGCACGAGAAGACCCAGGGGTTTTGGTGCCCCACATGGGAGGGCAAGCTTTGTGAAGAACATGTGATTGACAGTGTAAGGACCCACCTGGGATTTGGCTATATTGCTGCCTTTGGAGAACAGAAAACTTGGACTTGTATAGATTGATTATGTTGTTAAATGGTCATAAGCTTCATTTACAGTGAGTCTCTCCATAGCCTCTACAAACTGTACAGTAGAGTAAGATCTATATTACTTTAAAAAGTAAAAAATGAGCTTATGTAGTCTTAACATGATAAAACCTCAGCACAGTTTGTGGTTTGCATCCCTGACAGGAACAGCAATTAGCATATTGAATGTGAATCTGAAGAACACAATTGGACAAAGAAAACAATCTACATGTTTCTATGCTGTGTCTTCATGCTAACAAGGACCATTGCAACTATATCTAAAAATGACAACAGTTGCACAGTACCACTTTAAGTACGGTAAGTCATCGAGATTGCTACTGTAGTTGAACATCCTCTAGCGAATTTTAAGAAACTCTCGCACTATTAGATGGGCCTGGAGGTTCTCTGGCAGTGCATGCCAAGCACACCTTTGTTTAAGATGCCTTGTGGAATGATCTCCTAATCCGTGACATCCCAGTGGAGATAAACAACAAGCTGTCATACAAATGAAACACCTCTAATATACCGTGATGTCTGGGAGGAATAGTAAACCTAACCACCTGACTAGCTGCTTAGGAGTTATGAGATGCTGAATGCAAATGGCCTTTGCATTCAGCTGCTTATGTTTGTAACAGAAAATGTGACACATGTCCTTGACAAATGGTTCATGTCTTCATACATATAAACATATAAAGAAAAAAAAAAAATA
>JAODUH010005612.1:0-10037 GCA_027564835.1 Typhlichthys subterraneus | reverse complement strand
CCCCCCCCCCCCCCCCCCCCCCCCCCCCCCCCCCCCCCCCCCCCCCCCCCCCCCCCCCCCGCCTCTGGGCTGAACTCTTCGCTTTTTAAGCCTTAAAAAAAACAGCTGATGGGTGGATGGATGGAATAGACTGAATTATTGTTAGATAGGATCTGTTTCACCATTTTGTGTCCGTAGCCTATACTGTTGCATTAAATTGATTAAGGTGAAAGGTTATAGCCTAACCAACAGCTGGAAACCCATATTTTGAAACAAATTAATATCAGGTCTCCTCATATCATTTCATAACACAGTCGTGTAATATACATTGCAGTTAATAACATTATTTTATCAAACGGTAGGCCTAGGACATCACGTTCACAGGCTGTCTTCTGCGTTTCCACCAACACCATGTGTATGTGCTTTAATTAGGCAGAATTAAGAAGTAATTCTCCATTGAAGAGTCCATTTCCTTTGAAACCACATAAACCCTAAGTAATTACCCAACTCATGACTATTAACTAGGTAACCGCCGGCTTCCCTTGACAACATCCTCCTCCGAACTGATTTGCGCTTAAAAGGATTGCTGAACGGCTCCTCGGTACCCCACTATTTACATCCCATCTGGCGCACTGTGCATACACACACAGGCCAATCGCGCGTTTGTGTCCTCATTCCTAAAGACAAAATCGTCGAATGAACTCTTTCCTCCTCCTTTCACTCGTTGAAACTTAGACACAACTGTTAAAGGGAATGTAAAACTCATGTTTTCCCCCTAAAGAGAAAAGTTACAAAAGAGCTACCCCCACCCCTATTAAATTTGCGCGCTCATTTGCATGCGGTAAGAATCGGGACTGTGAATGTATAATCTTTTGCATTTAGTAGTCTGTAATCCCGACTAGTTCACTGATGTGATTCTCTCTTTAGTCCCCAATGAACAATTAACTTGTAATCTCCACAAACAACCATTATGTTTCTGCCGGGATATCAGCGCCGCCAGGAGAAGGGAAGAGACCCTGGGGACCCGCACGGGCAAACCGCTCAGCGCTCCCAAGACGGATATATCCATGTTTTTATCCCTCTTTGTCAACTCGCACGTTTAATCGCTGCATTCAATAAGCATGTGTGTCTGTATTCTAACAAGATTTTTGATACATTTCTTAAAGTGTCACTTTAAATCCTTTATAATTTGGTACGCTTGGTACGCTGCCCCCTAGGCCTAAAGATGGACATATGTATACGAGTGCAACACATTAGCTACAATAAGTGTACCCTACATTTTTATAAAATGTTGGAGTTATCAATACATGTTTGAAAATAATATTAAGAATCTGGCAAGCCTTGACACTATATCAAATTGCGAACAGATATATGTCTGTTTCCACATATTCATATGATTTGTATATCTTCCTTTTAGACAATAAACGAATGAGTGTAATGGCATATGTAAAACAGAGATTTTCACGATTTATCCACTGTTTTCAATCTCAGGTAATGAATGAATAATGAATGAATAGGTATGATCAGAGCTGCTGTAACATATGATACTGACATTGTTTCTTAGAGCTATATTTTATATTATAATACTAATAATATTAATAATAACACTATACCAACACTACGACTACTACTATTAATAATAATAATCATTAAGTGTGTAACTATTTGTAAATAAAATAAATAAAGAATCGATCAGTATTTCGATTGAAACCCTTCAAAGGCATAGGCCTATGTGTGATTTCAAATTATCGCAGTCCCAGGTTAAAGTTAATTAATTTGATTCAATGATAAGACCGTCCATGCACCAGTGTCTGTGCACAGGTATTTATATACAATATATAAAACATTTAAAAACATTTGCAATTTTATGAGTTTATTGCTTGAATTCTTGAAAAGCATCAGTCCTATTTAAAGCAGAATGCATTTAATTGAGTCAGGCATATGTTATATTTCATTAAATTTTTATTGAAATTCCATCCAGGGACGCTGGTCAATAAATATTTTAATCATCATCAGCAATGTACAAAAATAAAGACACTTGGTCTCTGGGCATAACAAAGTCTGGTCAGCAGAAACAACCGTGTTGTGATGCTTACTTTCTCTGGCAACAAAGGCCTTCATATCCACTATGTCCATCATGCCAAAAGATCAAAATCAGATCACAAAAAACAAGCAAAAAAAAAACAAACAAACAACAATATATATAAAAAACAATCAGAACTGAGTGGTGTCATCAAAATAATCCACATTTTAAAACCCAATTGTAAACATTTTTATACACTGTATACTCCAGTTTAAATCCTTGGTACAAGGCAAAGGCAGCATTGTTGTTTTCAAAAAATAATACAAATAATCGTATTAATAATAATAATAATAATAATAATAATAATAATAATAATAATAATAATAAATCAATTATTCAATTATGCAATGTCCCTCCCATTTCACATTTAGCTGCAACTATCGACGAATAGTCTATTTTAAAAAATGTAAGCACGCAGATATACATTATCGTGTTACATGAATCCCAATAAGCAGATACATATTTCACCTTCATTGGGAATCAACGTGTTTTAGTTTAGACCTTAGTCCTTGTTACAAGGAGAGTAAACTTTTGTCATACGCCAAACAATATAACAGACAAAACATCGCATGCACTGGTTAAACCACATTCGTCCTCGGTCCAAAGACATCTCTATTTACATTATGTATATAATTCGCTGGTGGGCGTGCCGAGAGTCATTTCATCCCCTCTTTTCCCTCCCCGGTAAGTCTCGAGAGGCCGGTCGAGGCGATGGGGAGGTGTGGCGGAGGGGGCACCTGGCAGATGGTGCACGGGCACGGTAGGCCGGCCCAATGCTGAAAGCCCGTGCTCAGCTGGAGAGCCGGGGGCGCGGGGGGCGCACTCTTCATCAGAGAATGCGGAGCGCGAATGGACGCCAGTCCCGGCAGGGTGCCGGTCAACGTGGACGACGTGGACGACGACAGCGCGCCGCCGAGGAGAGGGTGCATCTGATGCGCAGCAGCCGGGCCCGCGGGGTGTGCGCCGGGTCCGGGGGGGCCGTGCGTGACGGTCCCGCAGTGGAACGCAGAATGGTGCCCGCCGTAAATCTCGCCCACCAGCCGCTTCATCTCGTCCAGGGAGCTGGTGAGCATCAGGATGTAGTTCCGCGCCAGGAGGAGCGTCGCGATCTTCGACAGCTTCCGCACCGAGGGCCCGTGCGCATACGGCATCACCTCACGCAGGCCGTCCATGGCTAGGTTGAGGTCGTGCATGCGCTTTCTTTCGCGGCCGTTGATCTTGAGGCGGAGCTGCTGGATCTCCTGTTCAGTCACTTGCTTCTTCAGCTTGAACTTGCTGCTCGCAGCCGCGCTCTTCGCGTCCATGGAGCGCTCGACCCCGGACATCTTCTGCGTGGAGGAGGACACGGAGGAGCCCAGGTGGTGGTGATGGAGGTGGTGATGGTCACGGAGAAACATATCGTCCATGTCCGGGGAAGAGGCTCTGCTGCTCGAGCTGGAGTCGGAATTCATTTTATGACTTATCTTCCGAGGTTGGGTATTGTCGGTGATCACTTCCTCCCTCTCTATCTCTCTCCCTCTCACTCTCTCTCCTTCCTCAGATTTCTCTGTCTCTCTCTCTCCCCCCTCTTCTCTCTAAAGCTTCAACTGACTTTCTGGTCGCCTGATGTTTTCCAAGTCCCGCTATATGTTCTCGTTTGAAGCGTAACAGTCAATAGTTGCCGGTTGGACCGCTGTTATGTGTCTCTCTGTGCTGAGTGCGCTCCCGAGTCCAGCCGGTTCACTCACACACTGTCTGTGCGTGGCACGGTGACAGATAGTCAGTATTTATAGGATCGACAAGAGAGCGAACAGACAAAAGCGGCTTTCCTTTTCATAACCACTAGTTAGGATGACGTGCACTTAAAAGGGGCGGTGTGTCCTAACTGTATAGTGACCAAGACGCGTCTATTCACTGCCATTGTCATGACACTGCTGGGGTCTCTTCCCTTCTCTTATCGTATATTCTCTTCTTCTGGTTTCTTCTCTCCTTTTCTTTTACTTTTCTCCTCTCTTCTCATCTCCTCTTGGACCAACTTTTTAATTTTTTTGGACAACCGTCTGTAAAACGTTTTTCAGATTTAATCCATATGAGCAGTGGAAAATAACAAATCATGTATTCATTTTTTCTTCTTATATTAGTGAAAGATAAAAAGAAAGGTCTTTGCTAAAAATAATTTGTTGTGTGTATTTACATGCAATTCCCAATTATGCATGTTCCAACTTGTTTCTTTGCGAATTGGCAAAAATAAAATGTAAAATGTTCATAACTTCTTTATATTTACCTTTGACTGAAAATAAATGTATTTCATATCCTCAGATAGGCCTAGCAGTCACTTGTTTCATATTAAACTCAACTTATAATGTAACAACAGGCCTACATTTAACTAAATGCGTTTTTTTTTTAACACGCAAGACCCAAGCACCCGGGCCACGGTTGCCCGAGGGAACGCGGTGGAATGGGACTGAAATTCCCTCCCTATTTAGCCTGTCACTGTCAGTCACAGGGGTGCTGCTGCCGTTACTGGGACAGAGGTACCGTGCCTACTCAGAAACATACAACTGCCCACCATATGGCAGCACGTGGGCGTCAGTGATTACCCTGCTTGATTATGTCCGCGCCTATGTCAGTAGGAGACTGCTAAAATGATAAATTGATTTGTTAATTATTGCGCAATAATACACCGCATGCAGGGTTATAAAGGACGTATGATGATGATGACGATGATGATGATGATGATGATGATGCTGGTGATGATGATGTATTAAAAATAAAATAAAATAATAATAATACAAACATTTATCAATATTGTATTATCTTGGAATTATTATTTGTATTTGACATATTATTATTATTTGCATTATATTAATATCTAATAATGGTCATTATTGTTATATTATTATATCCCTCTTCCCATAATTTTAATTAATTCCACAGAAATAGAACTACATGAAACACATGTATTACAAATGAAAAGTGCCATTTTCTATTTCTAATCAGAAATTCCCTGCAACAAAAAATGTACACCATAAGGAATATATTATTGGCAGCACATTTCTGTGCAGTTCTTTTTAAATGTCCTGCGCACTGCTTCCAGTGAAACAATCTGTATTTAAACATTGACACAATACATTAAATTGTGACAGCATTGGCTATATTGAGCTGATGAGAGCTCTCCGGCCATTCTGAAGAGCCTATCCCCTGGCAGTTTTTGTTCCCGAGGTCTGGCGGAACGCGACACAAACAATAACATCTGGAAGTATCTGAAGCACTTTTTTTTTTTTGCCACATCAAACCTTCAGCCCACCCACCTCTCTATCTCCCTCCCTCCCTCCATCCATCCTTCTATCAGTCCGTCCACCACCCAATACTTCAAACACATATAATAATGTCGGTCTCGGGCCCTATTTGCTGTCCTGTCCTTCGCCAATGAGATCCCCCTCGCAGAACAGTAAAAACGTGTATTCATGGCCTCATTGTTGGCCCAGCAAAAGAGCCCTGCTCATAAAGGTAGTGCCAGTGCAAAGAAAAGCTCTGGACGGCTTTGCTCTCGCTTGGTGGCATTTGAAAGTGTAAAGCTTTGAATACCGATTGCTTGAACTGGACATATGTGAATCCCCTTTAAGCCTACTAATCCAGTCCCCAAGTGTTTCTTTGTGTGTGTGCGTGTGTGCGCGTGTGTGTGTGTGTTATATGTGTGCTATGTGTGTTGATGTGTGCTTGTGCCTGTTATGTGTGACGATATACAAGTGTGTGTGTGTGTTTAATGTGTGTGTCTGTGCATGTGTGTTGTGTGTGTGCATGTTTGTTTAACGTGTGTTTTATGTGTGTGCATATACATGCATGTCTGTGTTATGTGTGTGTGTGTTTGTGTGTGTGCATGTGTGTGTGTGTGCATGTATGTTCATGTGTGTGTGTGTTGTGTGTGCATGTGTGTTTTGTGTGTGTGTGTGTGTGTGTGCATGTATGCGTGCATGTGTGTGTGCATGTGTGTTTTGTGTGTGTGTGTGTGTGCGTGCATGTGTGTGTGTGTGTGCATGTGTGTGTTTTGTGTGTGTGTGTGTGCATGTATGTATGTGTGTGTGCATGTGTGTGTGTGCCTGCGCGCGTGTGTGTGTGTGTGTGTGTGTGTGTGTGTGTGTGTGTGTGTGTGTGTGTGTGTGAAGCATGCACCAACACACTGGTGTAAACACAGGCAGTTATTCAGAGTTCTCTCTGCCGGCACAGCAGGCTGCCTCTAATGTGCTCCTCTCACCACATACGCTTCGCTCCTTCCCTTTATTCACTCTCTCTCTCTCCCAGCCTCTTCTTTCTTCCCTCGCTTTACTCCCCTGCGTTTCGGTTTGTCCCCCCTCTCGCACCCATGGTCATTCTGTCCAAGTGCATTTGATCTGTCGTCTTATCGCTCAGAGGCAAGAGTTCATTATTGGTGTCAGGAAAAAAGACAGCTACATTGCAAGTGGATGTAGTGGATACTTTGTGTGTTTAAAGGTGTAGTCAGCTATTGCACAGCTAAATGTAAAATGTAGCTAAATGTAAATGTAGCTAAATGTAGATTTGAGCTTGAATTTTACAAGCGTTATCTAGAATGACTATCCCTCCCTTTAATCCAGGATGTTACCATGGTTCATCTACACACTCATAATTGTTATTCCAAGCAAACACTAACAGGTGTTAGATGACACACGAACGCAAAAAACACAAATCACACCTCTCCATTCTCCCTCACTCTCCCTTTCTCTCTATTGCTCCCCACCTTTCTTCCCCCTTCTCTCTCTTTAACGCCTCCCCCCCTGTCTCTCTCTCTCTTCCCTATCTCTCCACCATCTCTCCTGGGTGGCCCAGGAGCAGGGGCAGGCCCGGGGCAGTAAAGGGTGAATGGGGCTGCCTCTTCAGGAGCATGTAAAAGGCAGCGCTGCCTATTGTCCGAGGCAGCCGGCTCACTATCACGCTGATCCGGGCGGCACCTCCGGGCAGCACCTCCAAGCTGAAAGGAGCAGGCCTTCTCTGTGGCACCTAGTAATGGTCCCTCCCCCCCGGACACACGCACGCACACACACGGGCAAGGTCAAGGTCAGAAAACGAATTGTGCTTTTGGTTACAATGGCAGAATATAGCTAGCCTGCACAGCCTTTGAAGTTCTCATTCTGAGATATAAACGTCTCAGCCAAGTCAAGGCAAGTCAAGTCAAGTCAAGTCAAGTCAAGTTTATTTATGTAGCCCTTAATCACATTGCAGTCTCAAAGGGCAGCCTACATTTCACATGGAAATAAACAACACCCTTAACTTAGCCTGCTCCTCTTCCCCGGGCAAGGAAAAACTTCCATTAAAAACCCCATGTGAAAGAAAAAAAGGAAGAAACCTTAGGAAGGGACCACAGGGGGAGGAATCCACCCTTCCAGGACTGTTAGGATGCAACAGGTGATGATAGGCAAACAAGATTTAGCAATAATACTTTGAACAATATGTTTCACATTGTGCCGTATTTAAGAACTAACACATCGGAGAAATGGAAAGTGTTTTGAAGGTTAGTTAAATAAGAGTGGCCTGTCAATTAAAGCATTAACAGATCCCATGGGAGTCGCAGGCCCGAGAGACCAAGGAAAAACTTCCATTAAAAACCCCATGGGGCAAAAAGAGAAGAAACCTTGGGAAGGGACCACAGCGCGAGGAAGAAGCCTGATAGTGACCCATTCATTACAATCAGGTGTGTTGGAGCAGCGAGACATTTGTGTCTCTTATTTCAGTGTCGCAATTGTTTTGTCCAGACTTTGTACAGTGGCTGTGCAGAATAGACTTAACCTGACATGCCAGAGGAATTGTTGTCACAAGTCCATCTGGGGAGCTGTACATTGAAACTGTTTGTGAATGGCTGTACTTTCAAAAAAATACTTTTGTTGATTGGCTGAACCATCTGGTCGTTTACGCTGTCGGCACCATGGTCGGCACACCTAAACCACACCTGTATAGCTATAAACACGACGCTGATTGAAAAGTTCAGTTGCTACACATTCAAAATGATTCCGTGGCTTTCCAGACTAATTCTCACGGCAAAATTAAACTGAAACTCGCGAGAGGTCAGGATGGTCTTGCGAGGCTAGAATAGACTACCACCTTGTTTACAATCAATTCAGCAACAACAGTAGCCTTTAATAATAGGGTCCATGTAAACACAGCTAGTGTAATGCTGTTCATTGGAAACCAATAATCGTACCCTCTGTCAACAGTATGTGACCACATGCTCACTGCTCTTCCTCTACCTCTGTCAGGGATTGTGTTCAAAGAGTCTCCTTGATTCTTCACCACTGCTGGTGTCAGGACTCTGGGGGGATTCATCTGGCCTTATTTATTGTCTATCTTAAATCTTACCAATGGAATCCTAATGTCAAAACACTTAGCAACACAATACATGTTTAAATATTTTAGTATCTCCTGATCGAAATGGCTAATGTACTGTACAGGTAATAGGGCAATCCATTATTCAACATAGCTCTAACTTTGCTTAAGATACAATAAGCCCTTTTACTGGGTGATAAGGAATTAACAAGTATTACTGTATTTTGGGGAGCACATATGACAGTTGATACAAAATGAAGATTGAGAGCGACCGTAGTCGCCACCTCTCATATTATATAGTTCTATGGCCACCTCCCATCGCAGATGTTTAATTGCATTATAGGCCCAGGTCAATTTCAGGGTCATCAGTATACCAACGCCAAGTGGAGTCCCATTACCACACCACTTGTCTGCTCATTACAGTCACCTACAACAAGCTGAACTATACATCTCGTACACTACTGAGTTCATCTATTCAATACAGCAGTTAACCAGGCTCAAACAAACAGCATGGAAACAGCAAAGAAGCATGATGCTGAGCTAGGATTTGTGATACCACAAAAAGACAAAAAGAAATCGCGTGGCATGTTGATAGCTTTTGGTTGTAAACGATGTCTGTGTTTCAAGAGCGAAACAAAGAAGATGCTGGGTTGAAACTACCAGAAGATGTAATGACAGATGTAGTTTTCAATAACCACCATCAAACATCAGTTTGAAATGTTCCCAAAAGTCTTATTTAAGAAGTATTGCAATGCCTGGCAGAAGACCTCACATAGAAAGGCTATGCACTGAATCCTGCCAAGTGCACAAAACTATGTACAAAAATGTTTCTGAGTATCATTAGTAAAAGGATGTGAGACATTTTAAAATAAATGGTCTACAGTACATATTTCCCATGTTTATAACCTTAAACACTTTATTTTGATATGCTTTGCATATTCTTCTAAAACTGAAGATTAATAAGACATGCTCCTTGTTTCTCTATTTAGATGTTTGAAAAGGAAACAAACCTTCAAATTACTGAATGCCTCTAATTAAGGAAACGATCAAACGATAAAAAGCTTGTTAATTACAGACCTCACAACAAGCTCTGGCAACATGAATATGCAGTCCTAATTAATATTCTTGGGCCTTTTTTGTTCTTGCAAGATATTAGCTTTAATTAGGTAAAAACAAGACAAATTACCATTTCATGAATCAAACAACACACCTTCATGTTCAGTGTTATACACTGAACATGAAGTTTTAAAGCTTCATGTTTTAAGTTTTAAAGCTACAATTTTAAAGCTTTCTTAAAATTTTAATGAATCTGTTTCATTAAACAGGAGATGAAATTGCAATCGGATATAAACCGTAATAAGACATTTAATTTTTTTAAACAACTGGTATCCCTTTAAATAAATATGAACTATATAAGCAGGCAAAATATGTTTGTGGTGCATTCCAAATAATGTCCAATTTGGAACAAGAGAAAAAGTGGAGTACTGTAGAAGGCATGTAAATGCAATCCCTCTCTCTCTCTCTCTCTCTCTCCCTCTCTCTCTCTCTCTCTCTCTCACACACACACACACACACACACACACACACACACACAGACACACGCACACACATACAAACTGCAGGGTTGCGCATGTTAAAAATAAAAAAAATATATAAATCT
>JAODUH010005611.1:0-10037 GCA_027564835.1 Typhlichthys subterraneus | reverse complement strand
TTCATCTAAGTCACAACAATAGAAAAACACAGTCTGCTGAAAATAATACTACACAAACATTAGATGTTGCCATGGTTAAATTGAACATAACATGTAAACATTTACAGGGCTTCACCTACTTTTTCTTGCAACTGTATTATACAGTTGCAAGAACAACAGAGAAAGAAAAACAAGAAATTTCACCCAACTTGATCAAAAATCACACCCGCCCACTCAACGACAGTCTCCCTATATATCAATGAGTCTGAAGTGGAGTGGAGAAAGGCCTGGATTAGATTTTCTTGTAATGAGATAAGCCTGTCTGAACGTGGGGCATCTGCTACAACCCTGCTGAGATCAAGTGAAACGTAAAGGGGGTAATTGTGTTAGTGGAGAAGCTGCAGCACTGATGGTGTAGTGCATGAAACCTGAACACGAAGACAGAGATACCGATGTTGAACAAACGTATGCATGCGTCAGTATAAAAGAACCAGCAGCATATCAATTATTAAATAATGTACATTATGTGTATACAGTATGCATGTTTGACTTGAGGCCAACTCATGTCAGAAAGGAAAAAGAGGAATACATTTTATATATAGCCTACTTACCTGTCAGAAAGAGATGTAAAAGAGGGAGAGTGTGTGTGTGTGGGGATAAGAATATAGATGTTGACAGATGAAAGACTAACATCCTTTCACCTGAAGGGGGAGCCCTTGCAGTCTACCGAGACTCCCCGCTTGCCCACAGATAGAAACTGCAGCAGTTTTCCTTCCCCATCTCATCCTGTCATCTTCATCCCACACACCCATGTATATCCATCAAGCATCAGCGTGCCAGAGGAAAAACAATCGCTTGTTGTAGCATGCTAGTATGTATGCGTTAGCCCCATCAACATTCATCATCTTGTCAAATTCCCTGAACAAGTGACCTTTTCAAAAGAACCACGCGCACCCAGAATGCAATTGAAACAAGCTTAAGAACTAAAGACGGAGATTTTCATTGGGGCATCACACCATATAACATTTTAGACAGTCAAACCTCAGGCCACATTCGCGTAACTGAAAATAAATGAATACAAGAAACTATGCAAAAGTGTTTTACTGCAGCAACCGGTTGTCCGTGAAGAATACTTGCTGGCTAACCCTACCTGGCAGATCACAGCCTTTGGGATCCATGTGTTGCACTATGAAGACACAAGGCCCGGGTTTACGCCAAAAATTGTTTGTTTCTTTGCTAGAGGCTGTGTAGGAGGTGTCACATATGTGTTTAGAGCTCAGCTTTGAGACAGTCTTAGATGTAAACAACCAGGAGCCTTTTCAACACCGTTTGTTAGATAAGCAGTAGCTATTATATATAAGTGCAAGCTTTATGGGATTCAAACATGCTAATGTATGCATATTCTTTAAGCCTGCTTAAAAAATAAATAAAAACTGTTTTTGATTATATAACTTCCCATCCCTGATGTAAACAATAATCCTAAATGACCTACCAAAAGCCACGACTACTTGGATTAAGTGCTGCTTAAACTCCATTCCAAAAGCTGATTGCACACATAAGGCACAGTTATACAAAGATATCCTACGTTTTTCATAACAGAGTTGACATTAACCGCAATTCATCCCAGCTTGGTCCCATTTAGGCTTAATAGAGTACTTCCTTTTGGGTAAAAAAAATTAAATGAAAAGCCCTGAAAAGGAATGGTCCAATTTTACTTTGGGCTTTTATTTCTGTATAACTACAATAGTCACATGCAGTATTTGAGTTCCTGTAAGTTTAATTGGTCATACTGTCTAGTTTATAAAGATTGAACGCAGGTAATACTTTTGACATGGTTTTTCTGATGATTGTAGCTCAAACATCACCAAACACATCACAATAATTTCACAGCAACACCCTTTACACCACTAGGGGTGTCACGACTGTCACGGGGCACAAACCTCAGTGTGGTTAATTTCAGACAAGGTCACTTGAAAGCTAAATGCTTAGTCCTTCAGCTGTGCATTGCCGAAACACACCATAAAGTCCATTTAAATTTAAAGTATTGCGTTTTTATCCAAAGCAACTTAAAATACAGTGAATTTGTCATCAGCTGAATGGGTCAAACATCAATCATCGTAGCTAAACACAAACATATATTAGGGCTGTGAAATAGAACGTTCCACCCACATATACCCACAGACTGTGTGTATATGTGGAGGGGCAGAGGCAGCCACAGCAAACAGAGGAGTAGAGTAGAGGAGAGTAGCACCACCATAAAAAAACTAATTTGTGTGTGTGTGGAGGGGCTACCTTAGGTACAATCACCATATCATTGTAGGGGATAGTGGGAATTAGATGAGTTAGAGAAGTCAGCGGCTGAGACATCCATTTGGATTCCCATTCAAAGATACATTATTTTGTTTGTATGCAGTATTCATTAGTTTGTAACCAACATTATTTCTTGATTCAAATCTCGATTAATCTCCATAGCAACCTCTAAAGAAGTTGTCTTGCATGTTCTGCTCTATTATGGAGAACGCCACATGGTGGCCATTAGAGGCCCATTAGATGTCCACACTGGCTTCAACGCGTATGTGATGGTTCCCACTTGTTCTCGGGTCCTTTACCATGCTATATATTTAAATGTAATTCCCGATGAGGGTATGTGGTACGTTAACTAGAATGTGGAGTTTAGATACAGACCACATACATGGTGACATCTTAGTATGAACGGCAGTGATTATTACAGCTGTCAAAAAGGGAAATGGATAGATTCAACAAACTTGTCAACTTCAATCAACATCACCACATCGACATATCAGAAGAAAACACTCAGTGGTTTAAAAGAAAAATATTTCAAGAAGAAAAAAAAGAATAAATATATATTGTAATTTAAATTAAGTTAAAGTACACATACACACCATGGGCATACTAAATATACACACTTAAGGTCAGTTTCACAGACATGGATTAAGAAAAACACAGAATTTTTCATTTAGTCTTGGACGAGGCTTAATCCACATGTATGAAACCAGCCCTTACACTTGATATTTAGCCCATGCCGCGTAATAACACTGCATAATGTGGCTCGGGAAAGAGAAGTTTGGGGTCCCCCGCTGGACCACACCACCCGACTACATATAAACAGATATGGATGGATGGATGGGTGGATGGATGGATGGATGGATGGATGGATGGGTGGATGGATGATTGGATGGATGGATGACGCTGATCGCTAGTGGTCATTTCCTGCATCTGCAGGCACACAAACAAACAAACATGCAGGGTATCCGTCCGGTCTTCTCAGGGATAAAAGAACAGTGTAGGCAAGAATCCTTGACCATTGAGCAACGTATGTCCTCCAGATTCAGTGAGAATGAATGGAATCAACATAATGGCTCCCCTCATTCAAACAAACACACTGTACTGTATACACACACGGTTAACAACTCATTATGAACAGAAACACGAGTTGTGGCCTTCCACTTTCTCACATGCGCTGTTCTGCAGTGGGGGGCCAAGAAGACAGATACAGATAAGCAAACCTTGATGAAAGACCTCTGTCATCATCACTCCTATGAAAGCGCTGGTAGCATGCGTCGTCGCTAGCCCTGATGTGACTGAACACTTGCGGTACTGACAGGTAAGTGTAGTCGACGCTTTCTATTAAGCGGAACAGGACCAGGGTCACTGAGGACTGAACGACGCCTGGCTGCACACAGCGGATGCTGAATAATGATTTTCCAACAGGGATCAATAAAGCATGACCTAAACACAATGATAATCATCATTGGCGTCAAGCTGCTGGAAGTTGGGATTTGAGAGGTGCAACGACAGCTAGCCACAAAAGAAGAAAAAAAGGATTCAGAACGAAGTACGAAAGAACGTGATTTTGTGACCCAACGACGCATAAACAGTCCTGCTCCCTCCCTCTAGAGCCCATTGACATGCCTGTTTGCAGTTGTGTGTGCAAAATCATGTGATTGACAGGCAAGGTAGATCCGCCGGACCAATCCGGAGGGGGAAGGGGGGTGTAGAAGGCCCCCGATTGGTCAGAAATGTTTGGTACGTTGAAAAATGTATATCTCAAGCAAGTACAGTATCCATTTGACATGTTCGATATTAACTTGTGGGTGCGGTTCACATAACGTTTACAGCATTCAGCGGACACGTTCATCCAAAGCGACTTACAAACGGCACATTCGTCAATATATAAGCCATACGGAAGCCATTTCAGGATTCCACCACACCTGCACGCGTACTTAATCGACTACTTAATCGACTTATATAGGAGGCGGGGGCTATCAACCAGAGCGGATATTCTCACAGAACATTTGCCTTGCCATTATCTGACGGATGTCTATGGCATTTCTAGCAAATCACATTAGCTGCATACACACGGCTGATCTGATCAGGAGGGAAAGCAGAGCCAGTTCCGTTAGCCGGCTGTGAAAAGGCCGGCCGGTTGGACCAGCCCGGCGCTAGTCATTCCCCAGCGTGTGGCCAGTGAGTGCGGCCTGAGTCACGCGTTGAAGCAGGTTGAAACGGAGCAGAGGGAGCCAAAATCTCACCTTCTGGCGACGCCGCTGCCCCACACAGCGCCCACTAGTGGGCAGGAAGGAGAGTGGGAGGACGTGGGAGGGAAGAAAAGTTCTTGTTTCTAGGCATTGTTAACTCAGGAGAACTGTGTGTGCGTTTAAGAGATGGACGTCTCGTGTGCACACAATGTATGCTCCATTATAGAAAGAACAAATTATAATAACTATTATTTTGGAGAATATTTAAATCATGATTATTTAACACTCGTTGACTGTGGAAAGATGTTGCACTTTAAAAAAAACTATGAAACAACACAAATAAACAGAACACACCTTGAACGGTGATATTTCCCTTAATACATTTCCAAATGATCTCTCACCCCGGGAGGGGAGAAATTGTCATTCAGAACACGAGACAAACTAAGAGGTTGTTTTTTTTCCTCTCGAATACATCGTTATTGCAATTGTTAGGAGTCGAAATATACATGGCAATTTAAGTTTTGATTAACTGCACAGCCCTAGTGCACACTGAATAAAGGTTGCCAGCTGCCCTCTAGAACAGAGGTCATCAACGTTTTTCGGGCCAAGGAACCCTTGGCAGATCCTATCATATATGAGCGTATAACATTTTAGTTGCCGGGCCAACAATAATATGTAGGGTGACCTATAATAGAGCCATGTATAAAAGTAAAGGCCACTAACTAAGCCATTGAAATAAATGACATTTACATATGTATAGCACAGGTTGTATTTATGTTCACGTATATTTTGACATCATCATTTTTGGAAGAATATAAGTTTGGGGTCAAATCATTTGGAGGACCCCCCTGCAGTACCACTGAGTACTCCCTAGGGGTCCCGGACCCCCCTGTTGAAGACCTCTGCTCTAGAACCCAGTCAGTCAGTCAGTCAGCCAGTCAGTCAGTCGATGCTGAAGCAAAGTCGGTGTCAGCTCATCCGCCCGAGGAGAGGAGGGTGGAGCAGGGAGAGAGCAGCAGGACACTCTGCTGACTAAGAGGCACGACTTGCATAACAGAGACAGAAGGTCTCCGTGCAGTGTGTGCACGTGCGTGTGTGTGTCTGCACGTGCACATGCGTTTATAAAGGCCCAGCTTGGTGAAACACTGAAATGCCACGACCGCCTAACTTGTAAAAAATGATCAGTTCAACATATATTTACTTGGAAATGCTGAAAAGAACAGTTATAAATATGCAAAGGAATATCGATCTCATTATGAAAACCAGAGCACATTTTCAAGAAAATACATAATGCAAAAGAAACAACAAAATAGCTACATAGACAGAAAGACAGATAGAAATAAATAACCACTTAAAGCCATCACCTTTACCCCAGTTACCTTGGCGTTTCAAGGTCTTAAAAGGAATATGAACGGTTTCATGGAGAAGATTGTGCAGATAAATCAATAAGACTTTGTATATTACAATCTTAATAAACCTCACTTCCTGACTCTGTTATCAGAACCATTTGCTGGGAATACAAACATGCTGAAACTCTCTCCTGTCAACAGATGCCTACTGCATGTTCTTCCTGTGTCTGTAAAAGGGGGTTGAGCGTGGACGTTTCCTGTGTGTGTGTTTTCTAAATATATTTTCATGATGAGATAACAAAACAAAAGAACAACACATGCAAATATTAAAGGAAAGCATTCCCCAAATTACATTTTGGATTGCCATCTCTAGTGTAAAAACACACACACATACGTACACACACACACACACACACACACACGCGTGCGCAAACCCCATGTGTACAAGAGCTAGTCCATGTCAAATTACATTCTCAGCCTGGTTAATAGGTTGAACTAGAATGGCTGCAGTGTGTGTGCGTGCGTGTGTATGTGTGTGCGTGCATGTGTGTATGTGTGTGTTTGTGCATATGTGTGCGTGTGTGTAAGTGCATGCGTGTGCACACTCAATTGAGCAGGGGCAGAGAAAACTCCAAAGAGCCAATCCAATTAAAACCTAAGTGTGAAGAGGCTCTCTGTGTGTGTGCGTGTGTGCGTGTGCGTGTGTGCACGTGTGTGGTCTTGCCTCTGCAGACAGGTGTATATTTTGGGTTTGTACACAGCGGTGAGGTGACTATTCTTTATGTAGAATGCAGTGAAATCATAAAAGGATAACACTTTCAAAAGCAGCAGCTCCCAATTGAAGCAACTACTTAATGAAGTCTGACAGATGGAATAGGTGGTGCTAAAGACATGCAGTTGTATGGGTAGCAAGATACTGTTAAGTAACAAAGTCACTAAATGCTAAACACATTCACCATGCCAAGTCTAGGGCTGTGCGATTAATCGAAATTTGATGGCCATTTTCTATTCTGGCTCCTAACAATCACCAAAAAAAAAATACAAATATTTTGAACATTACATTTCGCATAAGGGATGCTCATTCAAAATAAAAAACGCCAACCATATTAGGCTTTTGGCCAGCTGTAATAATGTGTTGATAATGACGTAATCACATATATTTATGACTAAATATAATATATGGTAAATATTCTTTATACACTTTATACACAATTCTTTATACACTAGACACCATCAACATCAGAAAAAAAAAGCCCCTACGGTCAAGATTCTTTGGTGAACTTAGATTGTATGGCATGATACGTAGTCAAGGTATCATTCTGTACATTAAAACCTACTTGTACGTATAAGCCATTTACTGTAAAAGTAGATAGTTTCTTTTTTTCTCAACATAGTGAAAGTAATTGACAGCGAGATGATAATTAACAGACTAGAAAGGCTGTTGGAAATCAGTTTGGGGGTTCGACGGTGAGAAGCACTGAAGTCGTTCCTTCGCTGTACAGCCTTTTCCACCTTCCCCTGCTCTAATCAACTGCTGCCTCCATTCCCTGCCACCGCCTGGGGGAGAATTGCTTCAGTCAGTGATTGAGGAGGGGGGATTGGAAAAGACACCGTTGCCTCAGAACATTACCCTGGAGAAGGGGCCCATTTGTGACTGTGTTGTAATTGTGCCCGCTACTATGTGCGCTGGTCTGTATTTAAGACCATTGCCCTTCCTAATGGACAGCTGAGGGAGCCTTTACACATTTCTGCAGCATTTAGAGTGGGAATAAGGGCTTACAATAAGGTTGTGTGGCAAGTCTCAGGAAACAACTAGGAAACAGCATCTGTGTCATGCTTTATGGTCAAGTTAGATTCTGAAGTTCTGATAGTGGAGTGAGGGGATGTAAGCAGGAACAGTGAGATTCAGTGAGAATTAGGATTCATGCTCATTTTTGATTATAGACCAGTAGTGAAGATTGAAGCCACACACACACACACACTGCTGAACAGCACGGCACAGCTCAACAAAACAATAACACAAACCTCAATAGACACACACAGTCTTGTGTTATTTGAAGCATGATGAATGAGTTCTCTAAGAAATTACAGTTTATGTGCTCATCTTTCCACGGGCATTACATCACGCACGCACACACACACACGCACACACAGTGACAAACCTTCAGCGAACATACGTCTCCTCCCAGCCTAGAAAAAGGACATGCTACTGGGGAACAGATGTACTAACATGTTAGCAACCGTGTTAGGCATCATTTCGTCACAACGTGAGCCTAAAAGATGCCATAGCATACAGACAGGGCTAAAAAAGACTTTCTGCCTGCAGCAGGAGCACAACATGCCAAGTTGTTTTTTCCCTATTCATGCATTCATAAGCGGGTCGAGGGAAAAGCGGGAGTTTCGTGTTTTTTTTTTTTTCTTCTCCCACTTCCATAGCCGTTATGCCAAGTTTAGACTACATGATGTTCAAAGTTGTTAGATCGCTCTCTTCATCCTTTGGTGTAAGGTCCATCGTAAATAAGCCGTTAACATTGCTATGAGATATAAACGGTAGGAAGATTACATTATGTTGAAAAGAGGACTGATTGCAGTAGCTTACATACACACAAACTGATTTCAATGTTTTTTTTTATTTTCAGCCTCATAGGCCTAGATCGAATCAATCGTCCTTATAACGGAAACGCAAGCAGCGATCTTATCAGCTGCGGCAGTAGGGATGTCACGAGAACCGATACTTCGGTACCAAGTCGATGCCAAAATGTTGAAAATCACACTCTGGAGAAAGATTCATTGCTAAACTTGTTTTCTTTTTCTGAAAGTCGCCAGTTCCTTGATGGATCAGTTTAAATGACATCAATTTTTTAAATTATTTTTTATTTGTAACCAGGCATCGCAAATTACAGATTACGCGATCAGATGCCGGTTTGGTACATTCAAGGTAAAAAAGCACATTGTGCGCTTTCTGCCAACTGGCCAAGTGCTGTTTACGCTACGCTCTAATGTAAACATCTGCCCCCGAGAGGACCTTAATCGACTGCATTTAATTAATTATAATAAATCAGTAATCCCCCCCAAAGGGGGTCCCAGGGACATACTTATAACTGGATCAATATCTACAGCTGCCCTGGATATCTCTATGGAACAACAAATCACTTGCGTGCGTGCGTGTTAAAAGATCATGAATGTAAAACCCCTTTCCCTAAGTGTTAAATCAAATTTCCAATTATCATTTCCCTTGAGAACTACCTCTCCTTCCGTCCCATCAACAGCATACGGGCCCTTTGAGCAGTATTCTGCATTAAATACACACCCAAAGAGCCCATCTGTTGCACTCAAAGTCAAATGGTCATTTTTGGTTTAATTTGCCAACCCACCTTTTCCCTCTGTGAGCAGGCCAAAATTCAAGAACACAAGAGAGAGGATGTGTGGGTGCGTTCTGCGCCTGTGCATTTAAATGCTTTTCAAATGTGGATGTACAAGTGTGTGTTTCAGTGTGTGGGTTTTTGATGTGCACCAATCTCCTAATTAAGGACCCTAGTCAGCGTTAATAGCCATGGCAACATACCAGCTGCAACAGTCAACTGCAGAGGAGAACCTGGCTGACTGCCAACAAGCTGTTTTCCCCCTTCATTGCTTTCATTTTTACGCTCTCTCATCTCCCACACCCAAGCTCTATTACAACCCCTTTCCCCAATTAAGAAAGACCCACATTTAGAACTTCAGGTTTAAATATTTGATCGTTAATTACCACGCTTCTCTGAACATTGACCCACAATCTACTGAACCGTGCACACCATACAACGGACCCTCCCAGTGGTAGTAAATACATAATGTGCCAATCAAATTCAGACTGCTTGGACTATAGGGGGCTGTATATTCTTTTTAGTAGAGTGGTTGACTCCTACTTGAAAGGTTGCATGTTTGATTCCCAACAAGACCGGCCTACGTGCAAGCATTATTGAGTACGATTCCTAACCATTACCTGCTCCTAATATTTGCAAATTACTGTATTGTCACAGTGATAACATTCCAATGAGGAATTATAAATTAACTGAATGAAATCAGTCGCGAAATACTCCATTATATCAACAGTAATTGAATAATAAATTAATTAAATGGTAAATTGACTGCATTTATACAGCATTTTTCTAACCTTTCGGCCACTCAAAGCGCTTTACAGTATTTTGCCTCACATTCACCCATTCACACA
>JAODUH010005610.1:0-10037 GCA_027564835.1 Typhlichthys subterraneus | reverse complement strand
CCAAGGGGTAGACTGGCCCACACCGGTGCGCCAGACACCACATCAGCCAAAGACAATGTCAAGAATTCACCCACACCCATTTAATATACAAGTCTCTAGGTCCAAGTCAGTCGGTGTGTCATTCTTTCAGGAGATAGAATGGACCCAGAGACTCTGACTTGTATTTTTGATCTACTATTATATTAAAGCTGCTTTGTTATAACTTGGACACAGTGTTTCCTCCTACTTAAACTCCATAAAAAAAACACGCAGGAACTGGTGTTAGGAAAACCACCCAGATTCCAACAGCATAACAACAACAACAACAATAATAATAATAATAATAATAATAATAAGTAGAGCTGGCACTAAATACTTGATTATTCGGGTATTCGTTCGTGTATTCGATTTTAAATATTGGGATTTGAGTATTTGTTTTGTTCACATTATGCATGCTTACTGTCTGTAAGAAGATAGCAGGGGACAGCTCTAATAAGAACATATGCACCAAGACACCAAACACAGCACATATAACATATGCATAAGACAACAAACACCAGCACAAAAAAATTGGGAGAAAAAAAAAAAAAAAGAGACACAGCTACCTCCGCAGGGCCATGCAGGTGTGTTTGGCCGTCTGTCGGCTAGAGAAAACCTGGTCATCGCTGAGTCCTGACACCTGCACATCAACGGCCAGGATCTCCAAAGTACTGATCTGTAAGGAGGAAGGCCGGGCTCAACAACAAGCTCAGGTTTACATGTGATTCTGGATTCGCTTACTGTTTTGGATGAATAATTGTGTCTGTAGTCTTAACAGTTCCGTCCTAACTATGGATGAGACAATATACAATATTATCATTTGTTGTTATAAAAATACTGACGATAAACATATCGTTGTCAATGTGATAATCATGAATATCCTCACGAGTATGAATATTTTCACAATTGACTTGTATAACAGCTGTCTAGCTTACTAGTTCAATTGATTTACTAATTTATTTATTAGTTTGCATCTTTCCAGTTAATCACCACCATGGCTGAAAGCCTGGCTTGCCCATTGTGTCCCCCAAATAAAAAAGATAAATCAGATTTGTTGAATTACTGATTTCAAAACTAAGAGTCACACAATAATAATAAGTCAGTTGACAGAAAGTATAATACTTTATCGATGGCGTGTTAACATGTGCAGGATGCGTGAGGGGAACCAGCTCAAAAGCGTCGTCGTTGAACGTAATGAACACTGACCAGGTTGAACAGGCGTCGCAGGCCGTCCTGCCGCTCAAACAGCTGCAGGACCACCCTGAAGGAGAAGGAGATGGAGAAGAACATGGTGGCGTGGCAACAGCCCGAGGCGTGAGACGACTCCAGCAGCCACAGAGCGTAGGACACCATGTCGGAGAGCACGCCGTCCGGCAGCGTGCACACCTGGAGCGGACAAACACACACACACTCCTAGTCTCAGCCTCTCAACATCAATTTAACACTTTATCACACAAGCAACTGAACGTCTGATACTGTACATATACCCAGGGTAGCGCAGTAGCACTTCGGGAAGTGGGGTACTGTTGATTTTCACTGGCTGCTAGCATTGTCACTAACAAGTTTGTGTCCTTAATTCCGGTGTGAATTTACTCAATTCAGTTTATTTACTCAATTCAGTTTACTAATCAGTTTATATTTATAGTAGCCTATAAACTGTAGCATACTTTTTGAACAAATACATGCAATGTCGCCAAGTTCCCCAACTAATTCCTCTGTCCGACTTGGTCGTTGAGTTACATAGTTGGTCGTTGGACATGTTAATCAAAATACCCCTCGTCAAGTAGGCGGATCTTGAAGCAGATAGCCAGGGCTGTGTTCCAGACTTTACGCAAGTAAAGGCTATCTCTGCAAAACTACAGTGCAACTAACAGAGCGGTGTGAGCTGCCGAGACAAATCTGAAAGAGACAGCGTCTCACCCTCTCCATGGCATCCTGGTTGTAAGCCAGGTAGTACAGGCAGAGGGAGACCCCCGTGGCAGCCATTGACGGTCTGGGGATCTCCAGGAGCTTCTGGACTCCTCCGTGAGCAATGAACTCCCCTGCAAACTTCTTATGGAGGAGCAGGGAGGCCAGATACTGGAGGGGGAAGAACACAAATGTATTGCAAACACTGCTGTACTACCAAGATAAGAAAAATATGAATGGAATATAATAGGAGCAGCGTAAATAAAACTAATGAAAAGGGATCTAGTGTTCCAGGCGCTTCTGCAGACCACACTTTATGAGGACGAGCAGAGATGAGGACTGGCTTATCGCCGACACGCAGACATACACGTTACTGACCCTTGCAAATAAACTGAAAGGTTGTTTTAAAACCCCCCCCCCCCCCCCCATCATACAAATCTACATTTCATGTTGTGTTATCTAAAGACTAGTGAAAGAGCTAATTAACAATGTAAACCATATTCTTAAGCCAAAAGTCCTCTCTGAAATACAATGGTGTTAAACAAACCAAGACAAATTTGAATTATATGATGTCTTTAAAAAAGGACTTAGTGGTTAACGTAATGTTAAACCAATGAGGATAAAATAAGACAAGTATGGAGGTAAACTGCAAATCAATATATACTTAAATTATAGTGAGCATGTGACCCCTTGTCTCACTAAGATTATTTTGTGTGTGCACTTGCCAAATATGAAACCAAGCATTTACAGTATTACCAGCAGAGCTTCAAAGGTCAGCTGGACATCTTTTGTCTGACCAAGGTCCACGTAGTTCATAAGAAGAGCTCTCGCGTCCAGCTGCATGAAAACTGCCAGTAACTGTAAGCCAGGGAGATGACATATAAAAAAAGTGTATTTATTAAGTAAGATACACTAGATAATGAGGACAGTTTAAGACACACAACAAGATAGGTGCACACAGATGTGGCTGTGTGAATTCTCTAGAAATATCCCTTTAAAAAAAAAAAAAAAAAAAAAAAAAAAAACTACATTGATTACATAAATAATATTGAAAAAGGCAAATCCGAACTAAACTCAATAAAAGGACAGCAACTCAAATGAATGCAGCTGCAGAAGAAAACAAACAAACAAAGTAATAAAGTTGCACTAGTCACCTCTTGGTAATCTCCCAAGGGCGTCAGATACTGCAGGATCAGCCTCTGCTCCATGGCCTGGCTCAGCGGAGACAGGCAGTAGTTTGAGCCAATCACCATGGAGCTCACCTCAGACCAGGGGGTGCTAGTGGAGGGCGTGGCGCTGCCGTCCCTCCGCTCCGTCTCGTCTCCCCGCCAGGACGGGCAGGAGGTGAAGTTGAGTTTCTGTTTGGCCTTCCTCCCGTTCTCCCTCGCAGTCTTCCTCCTCCCACCGCCTCCTACTTCTCCCCCTTGCCTGCCCTCAGTCTCCCTGGGTGCCGGGTCGGGGCCGGCCTGGTACACGGGGTCCGGGAGTAGACGCAGCGGCCCGGGGATGATTCCTCCGCTGCCGCCTTTCTTCTGGGCGGAGCTCAGCAGGAAGGAGCGCTTGGACCTGGCCTCCAGCGCCGAGCCGCTCTGCTCCCGCTCGCGGTTAGTCCGATCCTCCTCGTCCTCCTCCTGCTGCTGCTCCTGCTGCTGCTCCTGCTGCTCCTGCTGGGCTGCGGCCGACGACGTGGAGATGGAGGTGCCGGCGACGTCCTCAACGGCTTCCTCGGACTGAAGCTCACGCAGACGTCGAATCATGAGGGGAACCTGGGTGTGCATTGAGAGCACCGCAGGCAGTTTTACCAAGATGTTCTGATTCAAGTAGACACATGAAATGTAGGACTTTGGAAAGTGCCCAACTGACCAGTTGACCGTTTTCATCCCTGTAGTTAGCAGCGATTTCCTGGCTGCTCATGGCTCTAGCCAGTAACCCCGTGGCGTACACGGATAGTGGTCGCTCGGCTTCCTGGGCCCAACTGAACAGTTTCTCAACCAGGCCTTCCTGTCAGAGCAGAGAAGATGTTAATATCGCATTATAAACTTGAAGATAATACTAAATTATTTTCCCAATGCAGGAGAACGTATAAATAATGTAAAATCTAATAATGCTAAGATACCTTCTCTTGGAAGACCACTGCACTCTCCAGGCCTGGCATGATGTTCTGAAGAAGGCGGCAGGCTGCTGTGTTGAGGCTCATCTCTCTGCTGGTCATCACGTAGCTGTCCAACAGCTGCAAACAGAAGGGAGACGTTATTACGAGACAATGTGATTATAGTGGCAAGATCTTGCCTCTCCGCGTAAGGAACGCCCATAGCCAAAGCCATCCACAAGGCACAAGTAGGGCTGGACAATATGGACAAAATTTATAGCAAGATATATTTCATAATTTCGGTCGATACGGTATTATTCCAATATCGATATGAACAATACAAGCCTCAGAATAACTGCCAAGAACACCCACAACGGAGTACTTAAAAACCTCTGAAAAATGTATTTGCCAAGTCTATGAAACCTCCTATGAAACTATAATATTTTAGAAATTAAAAAGTTCCACAGGCAACATTACTGACTGTGTTAGCGGAGTAAGCTAACAAAAAAACAAATATTAAGCCTGTCTGTTACATTTGCTGTTTGTTTTGCTTAGTTGATACAATTGTTTGGCACATGAAAACAGCCCATACTGCTTTGCACTGGCTGTAGTTCAAGTCATCACGCACGTAGTTTCTATTTTTTCTGTTCACCTTGAATACAGCTGGCAGGGCTCTACACTAACTATTTCCCCAAGGCCTGAGTTAAAACATTTAGCAGCGCAGACAAAACATTAGGGGAACAGCCAAAAATATGGGAGCAGAGTCGAAATTATAACAGAGCAATTGTGACATGGTCACATACGCTGTTCTATAGCATGTAAACATTGTACTTTTTCCCTATTAATGTAAAAGCCTCTAGGTTATAATGTTAATGGGGAGGTATTCAAAGTAGAAAAGAACAACCAGCATAACTAGGCTAGAATATAGAAACATGAGCATGAATATATCTTGATCAATACGTACCGCATTAGTGAAGTCATCATTCTTAAAGAGCATCTTCAGGAGATGTCCCAACATGCAGTCGGGATCTGCTCTTCCTGTAAAATAAAAAAAATAAACAATAGTCTGCTGGGTCAGTGACATGGCGGCATTGTGATAAACTGTTTGTTCTGTTTAGCTCCTGCACTACTGTATTGTGTAAAAACTATAAAGCAATAATTAGCATAACTCGTAAGACTATAAAGGGCACTTAATAAATGCTTTTATTAATCAGATGCAATGAGGTGTTCCCCAACTGTTCCTAATACCTCAATCACAGTCTAAAAAGGGAATGTGAAGGGAACATCTTTCATCTGTTCTAATAGTGTACCCTACTATTTAGTAATGTACTTGACACTTTAAAGTTTCTCAAAAGCAAAGCAAAATACATAGAAAAGAACTGATAAAATGGGTATATAGCTGACATTTACTAACTAGATAATATATACCTGGATGGCGGTCATCAAATGGATCAGGATCTGCTTTGTGATATTCCTCTGTCTCCCGTTCAATCAGCTCAGATATTCTGCACAAATACAGAGACAGACAACGCATTTTAGGGATTATTATTACATTATTATTTCTCAGAGAACGGAAAGGAATGCCCCTATGCTGCAAAGCGTACACGATGCACATTCAAATATCACTGTTAAAGTATTTCCTCTACCTTCTGCATTATTATTTAATAAAACTAACATGGCACACATCTTAAAAGAAACAGGACTGACTTTGTGAGAATGGCGACCAGTTCATTTGTAGTTCCCTGCACCTGTTCCCATTGGTCAAGCAAGGCAGAAAGTTCCGCCTTGGTGTCCACAGCAACGGATGTGTCTGGTGACACAGCTGCAGCTACTGAGGGAGACGCCATCTCTAACAGAAAGACAGCAGGAGCAAAGGAGGGAAAGAGATAATCAGTGAAATCAAAAGTTCAGAACATGTATCAGATCAATTTAACTTTGTTAGTTCAATTGCATGTATTAAGGAGTAGGTAGGGGCCTGGCATCTTGCTCAAAGATGCCCACAGGTAAGCCTAGTCCTTTCATCTGGGAGTCGACCACCATAACCATTAAAATATCCTTACAAGGAAGAGGAATGGAGACAAAATAAAAAAAACACAATATACTAATAATGGGGGTAACGGAGAAGAGGAGATACATCAAATTTATTGTGAACACTGTCAATTACTACAATAGGAAATGGATATATCCATTAGAAAAAAAGGTTAAGATGAATATATACTATTATATATGTTATATGTTAAGTGGCATTCAGGTTTCATTTGTTTTTCACTTTTGTATTTTTTTTCCTGGCAGTTATCCGCAATTCTAACGTCACCGGGTTTAGTACAAGTCAATGAGGGAGGATGAGAGAATGTGAACCAAATAGGTTACCAACAGGTGGCCTCTAGCCATGACGGTTCATAGCTTCGTTCATTTACTGGCAGGACAGCACTGAAGCTGGCTAGCGCGGCAATAAACGGATAGCTAGCCAAGCAGCTAACCGCTGAGTAAAGCAATATTACATATATGAGAGTATGCTTCTACTATCCACTTAACTTCAAGTATTCCTCTACGGTTTTATCGTTTTCGGAATGGACATTACCGGTACCCAGGTTTGAAATGCACATATTATAAGTGCAGTGACGTGGGATAAGGCAGCATGTTGACCCCCTCACACAACCTCATGTCAAAAACTGTACCAGTACCATTAGCAAAAAGCACTTCGTTTACAATCCGTACTTACCTTAATTTTCTCCAATACGTAGTTTTTCTGTTTGTATTAATTGTATAAAGCAAATCTGCTAAATTAGTAAAAAGAGACCAAAGCAAAACCGCTGACATATAAATGCTTAAAGTTTCACGTTTGTTTTCAAACTTCTATACGGGCGACCGCGTGCTGCGTCACTTCCAGTCCGATGATGATGACGAAAGCAAACAGAGTGTATGGATTTTGTAGTTCATTCATTTTTGTTGCGCGTATACTCAACGGTCATTGCCAAGTCTACTGTCAAATTATTCAGAAAATACAAGGATAGGTCGTTTGTGTATGGAGGACCAGGACTGCCATAATAAAAAATAAAGAAATATATAAAAGTATAAAGAAATAAAGAAAAGTATAAATATAAAAATAATTGAAAAAATTAAATTTTTGTATTAAAAAAAGGCAATTCCTGTATTTTTACATTTATTAATTTGTGCATTTCTACATTCATTCATTTAATTATTTTTACTTTTCTTTATTTATACTTTTATATATTTATTTATTATGGCAGTCCTTGTCCTCCATATTTGTGGCAGAACAATCTTTATATAAAACATATACATCTTAGATAGCCCAATGAACCTGGATTTAAATGTATAGTTTAGTCAGTGATCGTAAGATAATACACCTTTTGTCAAATTCAGCAAATATCTATTCACGGTCTGCTAGCTGAATAAATAAACCAGTGTTACTAAACTGCCTGGGTCTGCTTGCGCGTCTTATGGCATTGGATGGAGAGGTGTTTTTGTTTTATTAGTTTAAATACAGACATGCTTTATCCAGAATGACTGACAATACCTTTGTGATGTATCGCCATGCTCTTTTCTGCTTGTATGGAACATGTTGCATGTTGCACATGCTCTAGGTTTACTGCCGCACATTAGTTCATCTCAACTTGCACAATTCATTTTTTAGTCCTAGAAAGCACATTGCAACCAGAAGTACTGCTGTATTTCAGACAATACAATTACACCGTCACTATTAAAGTGTATTTTGTAATTAGAACACACATTTATCTTGTTGTGACAGGAATGTTTCACACTTTACTGTTATTATATAAAACAAATACAAAATTTATGCTAATAGCTCATCAGATTTGTATACATCAGCCATTAAAAAAATACATTAACATTTCCAGACATAAATGTCTTGTCTGAGTGTTCTGATTTATAGTAGGACAAGTACTAAAAGCTGCCATGGGAACAAATATCCATGTGACCAAACAGTAATATGCAGTTTTAGTAAGTCAAGTTATCAAATGAACTTCTATAATAGGACTTCTTTAATGTGCTCCTAATCTAATGTGATTTCAGTTTGTCTCCTAACAAGGTCATGAAGAGTCCATAGAGGAAGGCCCCCGTGAGAATCAGCAGTGTGCTGGAGATGGGGCCCAAAGACAAGAAGGCCCCAAGCAGGTAGAGCAGCAGAAGCATCAACAGGGTTTTGTAACTGGCTAGAGGTCGTAGGCTGAGCCTTGGTTGTCGGTTCCTATCCAGGGTCCTCCGGGTCACGGGACTTTTCCTCGGCCTGGAAGACGACTCGGGGCTGGCCAAGTAATGACGGCCTAGGCAGCCGAGAAAGTCCGGCCGTGAGCAGAGTGCATTCATGTGATTTCCAAACTGTGGGGAAAGCAGAGCGAATTTAGTATTTTAGCAGATGGATGTTTGGGTATTCAAAACAAGACACTTACAACCTTGATTATTCCAGATTGTCCCATTGGTAGGCCTGTCACGATAATACCCATTTAGACTTATTGTGTGATATATGGACCTAACCTTGATCATTTTTCTGACTGCGATAAGTATTTACACGCGTTGTTGACATAAGACAGTAAAGCCATGTTGCAGCACTGCTCTTGTACTCTTGTCGGACTGATCGCAGGTAGCGCTATGCAGTACGCACACACAGAGATAGAGAGCAGACAGCGACTGCCTGGTGTTAAGTATGGATCCCAATGACTACATAATTCCAGCCAACTACATTTAGAAGAATATATGCATTAATTTTATTCGGTTCAAGGTTTGCAAAATAGCATACTTAGCCAAACAGTGAACCTGGTTTAACCAACCACAACAAATAATTCATGTTGCATGACAATAGCGGAAACCAGGTGCGTTTAGAATTGTCGGACCGTTCCCGGAACATAAGCAAGCGGTTTAAGGAGGTAATTCTCGGCAAACACACATTTACGCCGGAGGGTTACAGTTTCAATCTAATATTTTTGGAATGTTTACAGCAAACATTAAAAATTCACGTTTAAAGCAAACATGTTCACCACAAACTTTCGACAATTCTGAATGCACCTCTATGTCGTTCGGCTACTGTTTCGGTTCTCTCTCCCTGCTTCCCTTGTCGACTCCCTTACACTGGACTATTTAGACAATATTGTTTATGGCGGTTATTTCTGGGACAATATCTGGACCAACAAAAAACAGTCATCGTGACAGGCCTACCCATAGGTGTCATTCCATTTACAGAACACCACCAGGATAAGTGACCATACCCTCCGGTTAAGATAGGTGGATAATCTAAAGAGCAGTCGGACCAGCAGGGCATTCTCATAACTTCTGATAGGCTGCAGCTCGGGGTCTCCCTGGTACTCCATTTCAAACCTCCGTAGGCCATTGATGATCTGGACATACGGAACAGTTCATTATTAGAGATGTAAAATTATATTATTTTATCTACTAATACTACTACTGCTGCTGCGGCTGTAGTTATTTAATAATAGTCTGCTGTATTTAATTAGAATAGTAGTATTTGTTATGTTTGTTGGTTTGACTTTAACATAAAGTATTGAAATAACAACATATCTAGATAACATAACATATTGAGATCGACCTAAATACACCCTCAATGGACGTTTAAGTAAAGCATAGTGTAGCTTGTATGGTATGTTGCAGTTGAGCAGTAGGTAGTTACACGTCAATTTATAGTCCAGTTTATATGTAAATGTCCATACCTACTTAAAATCCATTGTAGTTACACTGTTATTTTAGTTCAAATTAAAGTTGTACTAAAATGCCTTGACCAGGACGTTGTGACGCCACACAGACCTGCATTCTGCCCAGATCTGTGAGGATCAGGCCGTTCTCTCCCTGGATGCAGTCTGGCAACTGTTTGTAGTTGATGTCGTCCTGGCACATTCCCACATTGGACAGCAGCTGATTTATCTGGCCAGTGTTCAGCTACGAAAACAACAAAACAATCAATCAATCAATCATTATTTATATAGCACTTTTCATACAAATTCATGTAACACAAAGTGCTTCACACTACGTC
>JAODUH010005609.1:0-32495 GCA_027564835.1 Typhlichthys subterraneus | reverse complement strand
TTTTCAGTGCTACTGTATGAAAACTATTGATATTAAAGCAAGGAGAAATCTACCTCTGTCTGTAGTGGACATATGGACATGTCCTCTCTTAATATTAATTTTGTCCTTAGAGAGGGAGAGGGTGTGTTGGATACAGTGGAAGTGCCAAGCCAGGGGTGACATTTTGGCATGACACAGAAATATGAAAATAAGATGCATTAAATTAGTAAACAATGGGTATTTTAGGATGTTTACAACACATTGTATTTGGTATATAAACAGAAGGTTGTAGACTCCACAAAAATTAAAATAAATCATTAGACAGATCACCTGTAAGAACTATAGCCTAATCAATTCAAACAATGGCAGAATAAATTAATATCATTTTTTTCTGACAGTTCTTTCAAATTCCTGAAGAAGACATTTTAGAAGAGAATACATTTTTTTCAGGGCATATGTAACAATGATATTTAGGTCACATAGGCCTAAGATGTTTCTTCTCAGATGAAGACAGACAGTTTGAATAATAGATAGATATAGATAGAAATAAATACGATTATATATATAATAATACAAATGCATTTTATTCTTCAGAAACTGGACAACACTGGCAATGACAGTGGCAACACTCTTATTAGTCCACTGCAGAGCAACACCGCTAAGATCAGAGTGCTGCATGTCACATCATTATAACACACAGAGAGCTACCGTACAGTGGGACTGGCTAAATCAGGAAGAGTGCCACTAGTTTGAATGTGTGTGGCTTAAGAGTACAGGTATTCAAATTGTCTGTGAGAAGTAGGGGGAGGAGTTGGTGTGATTGTCTACCTACATGTGCTGCCATCTAATGGTCAAACAAGAAATATATGTAGTGCAGCTTTAGAATTGCTGTCTCTTGAGATCATCTTGTTATAATGTGAAAGACATTGATCAGGTCATTAGTCAGCTTTATTGGCCACTAAATGCAACAAGTGTGACGAGGAGTTTACGAATATGCCTACAGGACTTCCCTCCCCCAATATCTGAAATGGTCTTCTTGGTCAAATGGTCAAAATTTAATTGAAAATAACATGAAGCTTCAATACATAGCCACTTTGTTATATTTGCATATTCAGAATGTAGTAAAATACACAAGCCTGGTTGAAGCTAAATGCTGTGAATCAATTAAAAACAATTCACAGCAGGTGGGAAAAGTGAGCACTTAGCAATGCACACTAACAGTCAGTGTTTACTTCCTTCATTCCCCAAAAGTTAGCATGAACCTAAATGAGAAGGGTGAAGAACAGGAGAGACAGAGTGTACTGACTAGCATGTAGTTAGCATGTTAGCATGGTTGGATGCTAAGTCGCTAATGACTGTAAAATAACAGCTGTGAAAGGAGACATGTTGCTTTGTAGCCCCTAGAGGTGATGGTTTAATGAGGCAAATAAAGCTTGCCTTGCATGCACACGCACACACACACACACACACACACACACACACACACACACACACAGTCTAAACTTAGGTACTTCCTATTCCAATTCATTGACCTTTAGGTTGTAAAATATGGGGTGGAATTGTGTGTGCGTAACAGAGATAGAGAGCAGCTGCCGACAGCCGGATAGGGCCATGGTCTATCATACGTTAAGGTATGGTGTACATTTTAGGACTCGTGAAAAAACATAGTAAGTCTAAGGTCTTGTACAATTGGGCATCTGTCAAAATGCCTTCTGGTAATAGGCACTAGACCAAACAGCATCAGACAAAAAGCCATTAGAGAAATGGCATCAGAAGAAAATGGCATCAGATCAATGACCTCATACCATCGTTACGATGGTAGTTAGTATATAGCTTGCAGGAGGAGATTCATCACTGCAGATCTTGTATAAATAAGTATGTTAAACATGGTGACAATTGAATACATAATTTATGTCATTGCTGTTATAATTTAAAGATTTGTACTGTCTTAATGAATCACACTGCCTTTGAAAAATCCATATGAATACCTGAACAACACATTTAGCCCTGTCATCTAAAACTACTTTTCTACTTTATGAGGCACTGTTCTGGACAGAAGTTCAACCAAACTAGGAGTGGGAGACAGTGCAAGAGAAAGCAGCTTGCAAAAAAGTAAGATGTCCCACGCATAGTGCAATGAAACTGTCTGCCTCGCCCTGCATCGATTCTATGGTGGCAGACGGATGGTTTTTTGTTACACTTTGGGGAATTAACTCAATAGGCATATTTATATTTTTATTGAGTCTTGTAAACACAAGAGTGGTTATTGGTTATTTAGTTGGATAACCACAATAATTAGTTACAAGGCTAAACTGAACAGTAAATTCTTACCTTTACTTTAGTGTGTGTGTGAATGCTTTGAATGTGGACGTTTAGCATACTTAGCTTGTTAATTATTTGCCTCCTAAGCATTGCACACATTTCTTTAAACTTTCTCTTTGTAACGCAAAGTACATTTCACACACATCACACGCACTCTTTTATAGCCCAGCCACCCACCCACCCAGAGTCAGACCTTTAAACGAGCCATGTATCCTCTAGGACACAAACCACGACGCGCACACAGAATGTTCTTTAAAAGCTGTTCTTTTTCAATAATTTCTCTCATGTTGAATTGATAAAAATGTGTGGGTGATTCTGCCCATCGGTTTAGTACTACATACTATTATACATACTAGTATACATACTGTATATATATATAATGTTTGTGTGTGTGTACGTATGTATGTATTGTCTATACCTGTACTGTATGTATGGGCTTCACCCCAGTGTTGTAGTACTCGAGAACGGTAGTATCCAAGACCTTCACTTTTTGAAGGTCTCGGTCTTGTCTCGGATTCGACCGCATTTTTATTCGGTCTTCTCTCTGTCTCGGACCAAGAGGACTCTGCATTTTACTTCAAGACCAGTCAAAACCACAACTGCAGGAATATAATAATTGCCGCCCGGTGCATATCTAATCCTAATTATTGTGATCAGAAGTAAAGCCTCCCTTAAATTTCTAATGTTTTTCTTTACGCTTTGCGACTGGGCCGGCCGGCTGGCAGACATCTGCAGCGCAACGCTATTTCTGTGTGTTTGTCAGACTGAGACAAACTAATACTTTAAATATTGAGGGAAGATACGAGCGACTCCTCCCATCTTGGACTGATCCTTGTTTATGCTGAGATCTGATTGGCCCAAGAGTTTTCACACAATCAAATCGGATGCAAGGTGCATGGTGTATGAGATATTTTTTCATTGTAGTTGCTTATCCAAATAAATTGAGTGCAGGGCAGGTGAATAGATACGTGTGGAAAACAATTTAGACGAGCACTCCAAGCCTTGCTGTCAAATGTAAAAGACAGAACATATAGGCCTATAGTACACCCTAAAACAAGTTACAGTCCGCAGCCCGGAGACACCCGGGCTATTGCCTACAAGAGATGTACAAGCATTTTCTACGTTTAGATAGGCCTAATTCAAACATTGAAATGTTTCATTTGTCTAAAGTTTACCCTGTTGGCTAGAGTTGGTAGGTTAATAGCCTAGCTAATAGGATAAGGTTGTTAACATTGGCGGTAAACTCTTTTTATTGGTGCTGAAGCACACCCAAATTGCTTTTAATACGCACTCCTAAAAAATAAGAAAAAGAAGAAATTATGATTATTTTCTGACTTCGCCTAAGTTCCCTATCCCTAATGATAGATTTTGCATTACCTGGTTCCTGAATTTCTTTTCCAGGATAATATTAAAGCAATACAGAATGACTGAGACACTTATTAGACCTATATTATATTATATTTTTAATCGTCACCTGTTCCATTATGTATTTTACTTTACATAGATAAAGACATATAAGGATAAACTAAGGGCACACATTGTTGCCTAAAAATTAACCAGAATGCAAGAAATTAAGTGTTTTATGCTCAAAATGGGGACCCCAGAACCCCTTAATGTGGACCACCTTCCCCATGTTCAAATTAAACCTACTGTAGGCTACATAAATGCAAGCAGATATAGAAACATTCCTGTAACCTATATTTATTTAGAAGCATTTGTACAGTATGTCATATACCCCTAAAGGTCTGATAGATTCACCCCAGCTGGTTTTTAATGTAAAGACTAGGCTACTGGTTGTAGCCTCTGTCTCGCCCTGCTATGGTCTTGGTCTTGACTCGGTCTCGACTCCTCAAAGTCTTGGTCTTGTCTCGGTCTCGAACACTCTGGCCTCGGTGAAGACTTGGTCTGGGATTAGGCGGTCTCGACTACAACACTGCTTCACAAAGAAACATTTAAATAAAAAGAGAATTTGTTCCATAAGGCTGGAAAATGTAAGACAGCAAGTTTGTCTGTGCGTGTGTGTATGTGTGTACGCGCACACACACCTGGTCTTACGTTGTTTGGCTGCAAGGACCACTGACCTGTCCAAAAGTCAACCTGTCACTCACCATGTACCTGCATCCGTGTCTGTGGGCTCACTTATGTCAGGTTGAGAGAGACAGCCTGGATGAAGGGAAATGTGTGCATGTTGTTTCTGTCAACTGTGTGCGTGCATGCATGTGTGTGTCGACTCAGCTGGGCTGGGTTCATTCCACCTGACCGCCCTGATGCAGACCAGCTGCCAATCCTTGTAGTCCCTCCCACTCACACTTGAGTACACACGCACACATACAGGTACACGCACACTCACATGCACACACAGCACATACACATAGAGCAAAGTCATGTTCTAATGTTTAATACCCACAAGTCATTGCTAGTTGTAGTGATATTTTCCTTGTAAAAAAACAACAATTTCAGTTCAATTATTTATTTCTCTGTGGAAAACAAAATGCATATACAAACACAGTCTCAGTCACCCATTAGTATTTCCATCCATCATGCAATTTCAGTCTCTAATAATAATAGTTTGCCTGCATTATCTGAGCTCTTGTAATCACTATACCGTAGTTAACCAGTATATTTCATACCAAATCAAATATGATGATGATGATGATGTGAGCATGCTGATACACGATGGCAGCATTGCAACCAAAATTAAGCACTGCATTTGGCTGTGATCTCCGGCTAGCAGAAGGGCTTTAAATGCAACCCCTACCCCCCAGAACACAATTACTACAACGTCACATGCATTATATAAACACATACAAAAGCATGTCATTTACTGCAGTATATATGCTCAATTAGTTCAACAAGTAGTGAAAGGGAAAAATGTAATGGCACCCCAGCTGTGAGCCTGACTCCATCCATTGCACAACATTGGAAAATGCTACAGCAAAGTCAATGAGATTGTTGAGAGGAGGGGAGGGGGTCCATTTTAATTTGATGATGGGCAGATGGAACAGGAGTACTGTTGGAGACCAGGTAAAGGTAAAGTCAGCTGTTGCAAGCTAAATGTAAGCTAATACACTTTTTGTCAAATTCAACAAATATCACCTCACATTTCTCTACAGCTGTGCGCGTTGAAAAAAGAATATGATACATACACAGCCCTGGCTCGGTAAATTAGAACATAATAAAGTGGTGGACACTGCTCGTATCAACAAAGCACTACGCTCCGCTTGACAATGCATTTCGACATGTGATGCGCCGCCCGCGCGGAGGACCGCGGAGCAATACTGTTTTGATTTCTGCTCGACGTTAGCAAGAATGATGTGTAACATTTAATGTGTCTCATCACAGTGCAGTCTTTTTCAAAGACTTTTTCTTATCCAAAAATCAGGTCAGGTTAGCTCTCTCCTGTCAGTGCCATTGACCAGCGACACTGGCCTCTAGCTGGAGTTGGTCCCCGGGCGCTGCACAGATGCTGCCCGCTGCTTCCTTGAGGGACGAGTTAAATCTGAGAACACATGTCGCTACATTTATGTGTATGTGACGCTAAAAGCACCTTTACCTTTACTTTTTCATGAAGTTTACAGCTAAAAAAAAATGTTTACTAAAACTTCAGAAGTCAGGCATATTAACACACACACACACACGCACACGCGCACACACACACACACACACACACACACACACAATGGGCTCTGTTGTGTCGTTTTAGTAGCATTGTGTAAAGGCTATTAGCATCTCTTACGGGTAGACTCATTAATCACAGTCTTCATCCTGGCCACTGGCCATACACACACACACACACACACACACGCACGCACACACACACACACACACGTGCATCAATGTTATGGCCCCAGCTGGTGTTGAATATCTCAAAGATATACAGGGAAGGAAGGAGGGCAGAACAAAATAAAGATAGAAAAAACACATTTGACACATAGATTAATGGAGGTATTTATACATGGAAACAGACAGACAGACACTTCCAGTGACAATAGAAGGTTTGTGACCCAGTTGTGAGTCACAGTTTATTGACCTGTAAAGCCTGTATGTTGTTTTGCAGTTTCAAGCTCTCTGGTTCTCTCTCTTTCTCTTTCTCTCTCTCTCTTACACGCACACGCACGCACACGCACGCACGCACACACACACACACACACACACACACACAGTGACTTGTTAAAGTCACAATAATATTATACACATGATAACATGTCACATATGCAGTTTATTCCAAATTAGCTTCGGGGAACACACACACACACCACATGCATGCAGGGACAGACTCAAGCACATGAAAACCATCAGAACAGTGAATAAGGCAAGGGCTGTGTATTGGGGGTTTATGCACCTGTCTAAACCTATAAATACACACATACACATGCAGCCGCCCATGGGTAAGCCTGTCCTTGCTTCTAAGCTCAATTGGGGCAAAAGGCTGACCTGGTTTTAACTGAAAGACCTCAGGTGGCTACACACAACATTATATATAACAAGCGAGCATGAACACACAGCCACACACATTTCAGAAAGATAATCGCAATGGTGTGTCTCTCGAAGAGTGTTAAAGAGGTAGTGGCATACTGTAATTACATGCTTCAGTCTTCAAAGCGTAACATTTAGTCGGTGTGTTTCCATTTTTACTGGATCCTACTGGAGCATGATTTTTTCTTGGTTGAGAGGCCGTCAGCAGAAGCCACACCACCATTCACAGGAGTATAGATGCATTGATGCATATATTTCGGAGCAGGTTTGGGGGGCCCTAAAAACATGAAAGAAGTGTGTGGGAGACTAGTCTTGGCTTGGATAGTTACGTGACACGGCAGGGGCTGCTGTCACACGGCCCTCAGGCACCCATTGAGCACCCCCAGACATACTGCTCACAGCCTCACCTTGGCATATTAGGCCTAACCACATGTGACTACCACCTTCTACAAGCTCTGTCACCCATGCAAAGAGGCCGGAGGTGGGGTGCTAGGTGCGGACAGGGTGCCACTAGACCCAACTGACCCTGTTTGATTGTAATGGCTGGTGTATAGATTTATCTTTGAAGCCCACAATTTACATTTTCCAGAATAATTTAGAGACATCATTCTCATATATATTTGAACAATGTTTTAATTGGTTATGGCAAAATGTGTGTGTAAGCATTATGTCAGCTCATTAACTTCCAACTAATTATGATTATTAATAAACGTCCAAAAGCACTGATGTCAGTGTGATATGTGTTGAACGTGCAGAACACTTTGATCATGAGCAGAAATCTTCACTATGTACTCGCTATCTACTCAAGTACAGTGGTCCGGTTTATCAATGAATTAAAAATGCATAATATTTTCATTGACGTGAATAAATGCCACATGCACATTTAAAGAGACTACTTCCCCAAACAAATACATAAATGAGGACATAGGAGAACAACATGGTCATAGTATTTTTGTGTTGACTCAGCAGGTTTATATGCAACAGAGGCAATTTTTCAGCAACATGCCCACACATGTGTTTTCTTGGGATTCATATTTGTTGTTGGCCGTTTACGCAGTCGCCTTAGGGCATTTCTGATTGATGAGCATAACTGATACATAGGGCTGGACGATTAACCGAAATGTAATTGTAATTGAAACCCAAATTCTAACCGACATATATTGTTTTCTCAGATTAAATAATGTTCAATCAAGCACGTCGGAATTGGGGAGACGCGTGTTTTACAGATATGTCAGGATCCGCACGTGTTAAATCAGTAGTGACTAGCTGAGCACAGTTATGTGTGTCCTTTGTGTCTTGCCACTAGCACACAATGTGAACTTGAAGTGTTAATAGAAATCAACACATGAGTGATGAGTTGGGAATAACTACACTAGAGTATGAAATTAGATATAGTGAAAATACAATAAAGCTAATTGTTGAATGTGCTATTTGTATTTCCTTCAGTTTAATAAAAGATAAAACATTCAACAAAAATAGATTTATAAGAAGTTTTGACCATATGTCAAAGACCACTATGTAATGGTAGCCAACTGGAAGTGCTGTTAGGCCTACATACATTTCGTTAAGATTATTGCTAATGTTGTAATGAGGTGAAATTTAGCAAGCTTGCAAGCTATTGGAAACAAGTAATAGCACATAGGGAACACCAGTGTCACTGGCTGACTGGACAACACTGCCATTGTCGAATATACACTAACATTCACATAACATGGATGTGGAGAAATTAGTTTATATAATGTCAACATACTGTACAAGTCACAGGTAAGGCATTTTGTGTTGGTGAACTATTTTCTATGTAAAGATAAAGTAGTTTCCTGAGCAGAATATGCCATCACATGCCCTCTGTGTGCTGTAATCTGAGTTCCTCTGTTCTTTGTTTTCATAACCGTGCGTTCATGTTAGTGCCCACAAATCCTTTATTAATTTTTTTTCAGAGAAGCTGGCATGTTTAGTATATGACACATATAGTGGCAGAATGCCATATACAACTGCTGTAAAGTTGGAGCCCGCGGTTGTAAGATGCTGTACAGTAATACACTAATAAATTCAGCGAATACACACTATTGATCTCTTAGCTGCACGTAAATCTGGTGTTTCTACAAAAGAATGTGTAAATGGAAACACAATCACAACACTATCCTAGCCTTGGCAATGTGTATCCAATGTGTGGTTGGAGCTTCTGAGGTGTTTGCTTGGATGTTGAGTTCAAATAACAATGGATATGGAGTGCACATAACATCTTTCCCCACCATTACTTACTTACGATTTTGTTTTGAATGAACATAAAGCTCCAGTCTAGCTTGTGAAGGTGGATCAACTTTCAGGATCAGACTGATACAGCATGACAGATGGCATTGAAATAGCATATACCCCAGAAAAATTTAGTTTTGCATAAAATTGCAATTTTTAATTGCGCCTCTTTTAATCGACATACGACATGCAGCAATTTAACATAAAAAGCACTCATGCATATTGTCACTCATGTACACACACACACACACACACACCTGTATCCTTTGCTATGCTGAGGCTCTGTCTATTTGACAGACAAAATAGTATGATGATATGCACACTATACCGTACCCCCGTAGTATGTCTGTGGCCATGACATGAAACACTAAAGTGACCGTAACAAGCACAGAACGACACGAGACTATGTAAATCCATCTATTTATATTACATTATTTGCATATCACTCACACCGCAAGTTCATCATGTAAGGCATAGCCTAATGTCTTCAACGAAAACAACATTGGTGACCACCGTGCTTGCCTTGCAACCAAGTAGACACGATTCCACCAAGGCTAGACAAGGTGAAGCCCCTGTTGTTTTTGCCAACAACTGTGAATCAGCGAATTGTGGACTATAGAGAGAGGAAGGGTAAATAAATAATATGTGTTGATAGACTTGGCACTGAGGTTAATGGTACTTATCACTCTATACACACACAGTTTACAACCTTAGCTTGACATTATATCAAGGTGATGCATGTGTTATAGTGACACACTCGCTCTCTCTGTCTCTGTCGAGGTGATACGTAACACCACTGAATTATTAAGTTATCGATTAGCCTCGCTAACGGGTCAATAATTAACCGGGATGGAACTGAGACCTGGACACATTGTCACCTCACAAAGTTAGGAAAACTACATCTGTCTCTTTCTCTTTACTGTCTTTGTGTCTCTATTTAAGAATCTCTGTCTGTGTCTCTCTTTCCATTTCTCTTTGTCTGTCTCTCAGTTCCCCCAGGGCATTATGGGGGATGAGAGAGCTCCCGGCTTCTTACAAATCCTGAAAGCCAGAAAGAGAGAGCAAGTGTTTTTGTATACAGTTCGACTTGATCAGTGTTACCCAGCATTCCTGCAGGGTTGAAGAACATGTTAGGAACTTAGAGTTCACGTCAGTGATCAACTTCACACCTTAAGTTGAACCTTGAGTGTCTGTACTTTATGGCCAGAGGGGGGCAGTGCAGAGTTAGTGCGGGTTAATCTCTCTAAATCGCATGGGTGTTGTTCCTCATTCCCTGAACTGTTCTTCACAACTAACTGTTCTATTGTATGGAGACAATTTGACTAAGGCTTGTGTTGACAATAACACACAACACACTATAGTGTTTTTTTTTTGTCAGATGCCAATAAAACATGTTTTCTCACCTCATACAGAGCATTTGCAAAATTTGTGTTTGTGCGCGTTCACATGCATGGTGAATATTGCTCACATTGCAGTGTGGCACATGAAGGGCCACACTTGTCAGCTGAAGAACAGGGAGATAGTTGGATAAAGAGTGTGACATGGTTTGATGTTGAGAGAGAGAGCGAGGTGAAAGTACTTTTTAATGCAGAGCTTCTCTCTGACAGTACCGTCATCTAGACAGGGATTAGCATTCTAGTAGACACATGGAGGCATGTGTGTGTGTGTGAGATATATAATGCATGCATACAGTATTTGCTGGCAGTGGCATTAACGAGTCAGGCTGGATGTATGTGTGTGTGTGTGTGTGTACTGTATGTTTTTCTGTCAATCAAATGAGTCATGAGGTGAATCATAATACTTGTCATAACTATCCTCTGCTCTCCTCTCCAATGTGTGATAGTGTATAACGTTCAAAAGTTTGGGGTCAGACTTTTTTATTCTCTTCAAAAGAAAACAAAAATGTTTTCTTTAAATTACATCAAATTTATCATAAATGTAGTGGCAGTAGGCATGGTTAAAGTTTTTAATAACGTGACTTGACTTGGAATATTTGCAAAAAGGCAATCGGCAACCATAACCTCTGTGTCCCAATGGATCATAGTGATAGCTAATACAAGTTGATAATATTCTTAGGCTACATTTTTATTTGAAATTGCAAAATGGCAATTATGCAATTAACAGCTGAAGCCCATATATGCATCAGCTATATGTGTTTGACGACAAGTTCAAAACTACCAGAAATAAATAACTTTCTTCTGAAACTGTTATCAGAATAGTCTTCTGAGCCGAGAGATTAATTCCACGAGAGACATGCCATGAAAACACAATTAAGTGCTTAGTTTCTCACGACAACAATAAAAAAATAGCTACTATAGTCTTTAGATACTGATACTGATTGCTATCGCATATACGCATGCTTACACTTATGTGTAACATATCAATATGGACATGCTACACATTGTTAGAGCAGTAAGATTATCCACAATATAAATGTTCCTTTAGCCTAATTTCAAGAAAACAAAGTAGCATAATTGATTTAGATTTACCGGCATGATGCGACTGGGAATGATGAGAGAGCCTGGTATCATGCACACAATGTTATCGTGCATCACTGCCCACCACCCATATGCATAATATGCTCCCTCATAACATGACACTGACATGCCACTTAATGGACAGTAAATACTATATGATGAACAGTCATTCACAAACTCAATCTGAAGACGTTTTACAATGCCCAGCGGGTCACTCACTTGAGCTACTGTACTAAGCTGTTTAGATACCGATGCTGATTGCTATCATGCACAAATATTTGTAGCCTACATTTTTGTCAATATGGACATGCCACACATTGTTATAACAGTACGATTATCCACAATTATATTGTTCAGTTAGCCTAGGAATCTAGAGTATGAGCAGCAAAGTAACATAATTGATTCAGATTTACAGGCATACTGGCATATGTAAACAAAAAAACAAAACTTTACTTTTGAAGTGACCACAAAGTCTGAATACAGTATGTGCCTAAAACTGCTCATTCCTCGTTTACATATTCAGTCCATAAGGGTCCATTAATTAAAAGAACCAAAAAAGCTGTGAATATCTTCACTTGTCCATTAGGTCTGCTCACTGTCTTCAAGGAAAAGGACAGAGCCGCAGGATCGCGACCTGGTGCCAGCCTGATTTAATTGATACCATTTTTTTTTTTACCAAGGGACGTAAACTTGGCTTGGCCTCTCCAATTGACTTCAGTAGGAGTACAATATCACCACACATTCACCATATATTTTGAGAGGCACTGTTTCACTCATTGTAGGATAGCTAAGCTACTATGAGAAATGAAGAAGAAATAACGCAATTCGGTGCTTTTCCTCCGATGAAACAGCACAGAATTATAAAACTGTTAAACAAAATTATAAAAATGGGATCTTCAGTCTAAAAAACAAAGACGCTTAGCTTCTCTTAGGCTCTGGGAGGACACGCCACTGTAAATAAAGCACCACTACCGGAATTACAGATGCAGACTTCTTGAGTGACAATGCTAACAGGCAATGAATATTGACTTCTTTACTTCCGAAAAGACGTTATCTATCTTAAACTAGGATCAAACGCTCAGCACATAGTTTCTTACAATATGTGATGTAGTGCTAAAGGATGGAAGAGGCTAAGACTAGAGTGAGTGCTATGAGGTGAGGAGGTCACAAATTAAGACAAATTACAGAGCTAACACCTTAGCAAGGGATTTCAGAGCTCAAGGGCTGTAATGTATGTCACTTGAGCAGTCTTGAGGTGTCAGAGAGTGAGGTTTACGTAAATTACTGCACAGCGCTACCGGCTGGCCTCTGTTAAATACAGCAGCTTATGAGAATATACAGTAGTGTGTTTGTCTATGTGTGTGTGTGTGTTTGTGTTTGTATACAGGCAAGTAGAAAAGGTTTCAAGGGGGTCTGTAACCTTGAGAATTCCACCCTACATCAGAAAGAAAGCAGATTGTGTGTGTGCAATTTACAGCCATTTGGTTTTCCTACCTTGCCAAAATATCTTCAACTACTACTTCAGTGTGACTCTTACACACCAACTTCAAACATAAAAGCATGTGTGTGTGTGCGTGTGTGTGTGTGTGTGTGTGTGCGCGTGCGTGTTCATGTCGATCTACCATGCAGTCTAATTTCACCTTTTCCTTTGTAGTAGGCTTCTGTTCAGCTTGATTGACTGAGTGCTGACGTGTGTTCTATGTTGAAAAACTAAATGTGTGTGTTGATTCATGTTGAACAGCAGTGGCACGCTAACACACACACACACACACACACACACACACACACGTCAAAAAGACCTGCACTCATGAGTTGTTATGCATTTACATTTACTTGTATATTATCTAGGCTAAGTGAAATGGAATTAATGACATTTAGCTGTTTGGCCTGTGCGTATGTGTGTGTGCGTGTGCGTTTGCGCATGTGGTCAGGACATATATTATACAGAGTGTGGATGGGATATGGCATATGGTTCTAAGTGACTCCATGAGATGTTTTAGAAGACACAGTCCATGTTGGCTGAAGCAGACGTAATACAAATTAACTAAGAAATGTAATGTAATGTAAAGCACACACACCCCCACCCACCCACGCATACGCACACACACACGTACACACACACACACAGCTCATCTAATCTAAGTGAGTGTTTAGATCTGCTAGACCCCAGGGAGCATCTCATTGGTGTGTGCCTGCCACTGCTGTCATATTGTGTGAGGATTGGCTGACATGGATGACTCTAATGAGCCTGATTGCAGCCTGCGGCGGCGAGGCTAAGCTGTGATTTTAGTATGTTGAGATTGATGTACATTAGGGTATATAGGTCGTGTGTTTGTGAAGAGAGAGAGACACACATCGTGAAAAACAAAAAGTCTACTTTTGAATTGAGTTTTGAACTAAATTATTGTTTTGTAAAAGAAAACATGTCCAGTATTCTAGAAGATACCTCATACATGTATTTTGTCCTTGTCAAATAGCCACCCACCTGCTCTCAGTCTAATACATATACATGTACATATGCTCATGTACACACCAACACTGTAAACACACTCTCTCTGCAGTTTTGTGCATAACAGACTTCCAAAAAAAAAAAAAACTCCACAAAAACTTTACAACAGCAAGGCTAGGATCTGATTTGATATGATATTTTATGTATTTATCTGTGAAGACCAAACAGATGGCAAATTATTTAGTGAATAGAGGAATTCTGTCACCATTGTGTTGTTTCACCAAGGTGACTGCATATTACAGTAAAACATTGAAAGTAAAACTCCTTCTTTGGTGTTACATAAAAGCTGACTTGTTTTTAATGGGAAACTACCCACCATGGGTTATACTTTTTGTTGAATTAATAAACTGAATTCAGAGTTTAAATCATCCGCAAGAGGCTAATTAGTTATTCATCTGACCAACTAATCATGTACTGTATGTCTTTACTACCCTACTGTAAAATATAGTAAATCTTACACAACAGGTTGGCTACGTTCGTACGATAATCTGCGTTTTAAATTGTACATTTCAAAATATACTTTTCACTCAGATTTAGCCATAAGGAAATACTAGTGGTTTTAGTCCAAAATCACCATTTCAAAGGTCCATACCTTGAGGATTTGTAATTTTGATATTGATATTTCAATACCAAAATTGTATATTAATTACTGTATATTATTATTGTATATTAATTAATTGTATATGTATATTTTAAATAAAAATGAATGTATATATATATATATATATATATATATATAATATTTTCAGTGCAGTAGACTACAGTATATGGATTTGAAAGGGTCTGACTTTAAAGGATAGAGTTGTTTGGTTGATGTAACTAACTGTAGTGATATATTGCATACTGTATATTTACTTGTATATCCTGCAGTACATTTAATATTGTGTAGTGGTAGTTCCTGTGGGAATGCAATGCCTAATGCTGACAGTATTTAGTGCCTTGCACACAGAATCATGGATTGAATTGGAAATCAAAGGAAAAAAATGTCTCCTTTTCTCCTGTCCTTATGTAAATGCTATTACAACAAAGTGTTATACAGCCCCGTTGGTTTTCAGCTACTGTGTTAATCAACAACCACATTAGAATCAAAGTCACGATGACAAATTACATCTTTCCAGCAAGATTTAAACTGACAATTTGTATCCAACGGCAACAAAGCAGACAGATGAAAAATGCTAAAGTATATAAGCAGTAAGTGATTTCTGGACGTTAGTGATTTTCAAAGCTTCAAAATTAATTGAAATGCTGTGTCTCAAGCATATGTCTAATTAGGGAGTTGTGTGTATGTGTGTGTGTGTGTGTATGTGTTCTCATGTGTGTGCACGTCACTGAAGGCTAACAGAAAGGCTAATGTGCTGTAAAATGTGTCTTAGCCAGGCCTGAAGTAATTGAACAAAACTGTTGTAATTTATTGCACATGTACTGCACTCATCTCTTTTCAGATCATAACGCTGATACTGTATCTAATGCAGAAAGTACACACACACAATTGAATGGAAATCAAGGCTGCTTACTCTAACTCTTGCTTTATTGTCAGCCATTTCTCTCTATAATATTCTAAATATGCTGGTGTGGTGTTATTCTTACTCAAATACTGCTAATTGAATCATTTTTCCTCTGTGTGTGTGTGTGTGTGTGTGTGTCTACAGGTGGCTGCACATTTGAGGAGTCCTATAGTAGCTGTGGCTACAGTGTTTCACTAGGCACTAACGGATTCACCTGGGAACAAGTAAACACCTGGGAGAAACCAACCATGGACCCTGCCCTGCCAACAGGTAGGCCTACCTGGCAGTTCTGTTCCTCATACTGTACACACAAGCACGCACGCACGCACACATAGACACACACATCTATTCATTAAACCGACCGCACGACACATATTCGATTAATGAATCTGCATATGGTAAACCGTGTCCAGATATGAATCACATTGCACTGAGTCCGACATGGCTGGAGCCGCGTTACTCCTAAATATCACATGAATCATAGACAAACTGGCTAGACAGATGAGCAAAGCTCTACTACAGGTGTGACACTCCACATTCTCTGTCCTCTCTTTAACCTCTCTCTGTGTGTGTGTGTGTGCGTGCGTGTGTGTGTGTGTCAGATTAGTGTGATGGATGCTAGCCTGCCTCAATAGCTTGTAGGCGGCATTACTTAGCACCTCCTGTCTCCCTCCATCCCTCTATATTCACTCCATCAAGACGCTAACAGGACCTCAAACCTAATAAGATTGAATGGGTGCAAACACCATTGCTCTCTCTCTCTCTCTCGCTCTCTCTCGCTCTCTCTCGCTCTCTCTCTCTCTCTCTGTGTGTCTCATGTCAGTTATCAGCCTCATACATCCTCATCTGCTGTCGTCCGTGGCGATACTTGTCAGGAGAGATAAGCCTCCCTCATCACGAGAGACTTATTGACTCTAGCCTGGCAGAGGCCTGACCAAGAGCAGGAGAGAGAGGAGATAAATGACTGCCAATCTTCCTCACGTTTATCTATTTATCTTTCTGCCTGGGAAAAAAAAAGTAACTGTTTTGTAAATTTTTATTTTTTTATTTTTTTACAAATGCCTACGTTGAAGCTGAATGCAGAGAAATAACAACAATGAACCAAGTTCATATTTAGGAACTGTCAGTAAACCAGGCTAGCTAATGCATTGACAGGCAACTGTAAATATTATATTACTGTATCCTGAATGATTAGTGTTAGCAACCAAAAGATAGATAGTTAACATCCAGTATTCTGAATGAATGAATTATTAATGACGTTCCATTGGGGAGAAATATAGTTTGATGAGAGAGAGGAAACTTTGAATATCATGACAAACATGAAAAATCACCATCTGTGTTCATCATTATTGTCATCAATAGCCGCATAAACACTGTCTAATCAGAGCCAAGCGTGTGCGTGTGTGTGTGTGTGTATTTTCTGAAGTAGATGAGCTTGTAACTGTTCTGATTGTGAAAAGCGCACAGCAGAGAGAGAAGGTGGAGAGCAAGAGAAAGACTCAGAAAACAAATGTGTCACCTGAAACATGTCATTTCCTTTGCTCTCCTGAACAGTAAAACATGTTTTATACACAGTACAGTTTTTATATTTAACATAAAAAACGAAATGTGCACATTTCAGTTTGTTCACTACATACAGTACAGCATTTTTGGGGCCTGGTTGAAAGAACATCTCATTGCCTGTCTGCATGCTACTCTCGTTTGTTTGTTTGTTTGTTTGTCTGCTCTATCTTTCTTTATTTGCTTTGTCATGTTTCAATCTACTTCATGTTTGTCTTTGGCGGAAAACTGGTGTGTTGTCTCTTGTGTTTTGCTCCGTTTTAGAGGAAAAAACACAAGCACACACACTCCATGTCTCGATTTGTACGGTGTCTGTAATAGACGTCTGAGTTATAGCTTTTCACAGTAGTACTGCATTAATGTGTGTGTGTGTGCGTGTGTGCGCGTGCGTGTGCGTGTGTGCGTGCGAAGGCGGGGATGAGTGCCTGTTGAGGCCACAGGTTAAACATGCTGTCCATTTTGTGGTTGCAAGTAGTGATTGGAGGGCTCTTGACGACCTCCAGACGTGATTACATTCTGTGATTTGTGGGCGGGACGAGGAGCTACAAGCGACAAATTGAGGAGAGGTTCATGGAAGATTTATTGATGGAGTTACATAAATGAGAGAGCGAGAGAGAGAGAGAGCGAGAGAGAGGGAGCGCTTACGTGTGAGGTGGTGTAACGTTCATGGCTGGGGAGTGTGCGCCATTTTCCTTCTGGCGTATTAACCACTGGCCTGCAGCCGTCTGTAGTCCCATCGCTCCCTAGTCAATGCCTGCACCTGTCTTTGTCTTTGTCTGTGATATGTTTGGCTAACTGTACTGAAGTGTTGTTTCATTGTTGCCAGTCTTTTTGTAAATTGTTATTGTAAACTCCAAACAAGGCTCATAGTTTTATACCTGCGTGTTTTCGTCTGCACTCAACGCACCACAACCCAAAGAGATGGATATAAATTGTTACAGTACATGTGAAATGAGATGGACAGAACTTGAACCGCTTATGTCAATTGTCTTTCTGTCCTTTTCTCTGTCAAGGGAGAGAGAATGATAAAGGAGACAATGAGCAGAGAGAAGGATACCAATGGATAACAATGAAGGATAATTGTTAGCCCTAAAATCACAATAGAAAATAATATAAACACAAAGGGATAGGCTACAACATTTGTATAATATTCTTTGTTATTAGTCATTAATTATATATATATATATATTTGCTTTATGCTGCCACAAAAAATATAAAACTGTATTTATTTTATATATTAATAAGGGTAATTCCCCAGGAGCCATTTTAGGACTACATGCACCTCAGTTAGGGATTCAAAATGGCGCAGATTAAAACACATTAATCACATTATTACAAGAGCTCAGCTGCTCTGTAAATACTCTCAACCCTCTGAACTGGACCCAATCCGCTTTTACAAACCCATTAATGTGGAACAATAGTCAACATGCCTGCTAGCACAGGATATTAACCATGCAGAGCAAGCATTGGCTGACAGAGCCATAATTACCATTCTCGACAGTTCTTGATACTGAAACCTTTAATTAGGTCATTAGATATATAATATAAAGACTGTTATTACTGTAATAGTTAATATTCAGAACTTGGGAGGTTTGAATTGTAACTGCTGGAAATATCTAGGTTAATTTGAAATCTGAACATGCATTGTGATTTATGACAGCCATTACCTCTCTATGTGTTTTTACAGTATGCAAAGTATAGTATATGTGCACAGTATATGCCTTACATGTAGGCCTTCTCATGCATATTTCCTCATATCAGAGTAGTTTGTGTTTGAAGAATGTTGTTGATATTCAACAACCATTTGTCTACAGTTTGTTCCTTTAAAATAACACTGTGGATTACTGTTTAATAAGGTGACAGGGGTCATTACAGTCATTTAGCTGCTACAGGATAGCACTGTCCTCTAAAGCATGTATTTGTGTGTACGTTATCACCCCCAGTCACACATACAGTACACACAATTACAGATGAGAAGATAAGACACAGACCTGACCAAATCTAGTGTTGTTAGGTGTCATTTGATCAATACACAGGCATGTGTGTTAGTGGGTGAATTGTATTTAGCTAAAGGTCTAATCAATGAAGTGATTAGCCTTGTCTTCAACCTTATTGGTCAAATATGTGTCATGTATATGCATTTATGCATGTGGGCCATTGTGTGTGTGTGTATGTGTGTGTGCGTGTGTGTGTGTGTGTGTGTGTGTGTGTTAGGGGGGTTGCTGGAGGTTGAGAGAGAGAGTTTGTTGAACGGTTAGCATGCTAATGAAAAGACAAAAGATGTGGTTGCAGAGACACACACAGATACCTACAGTATGTGACTTGACATGAATTACTGACTATTTTATTATGCTTTATGAATAAGTACTATGAGTAGCAGATGGTTTATTACTTTTCAAATGTATTTAATAACAACAAACACACTCTTTGGAAATACACTTCACTCCCAAAGAGAAGTATAGCTATGCTCTGTCAGGATAAAATGTTGTGGTGTTCTTCTAATTCTCCTAATGCTAATTGAATGTGGTTAGAATGCTTTCAGCACAAATTAGTCTGTGACTTCCTCAATAAGGGGAAGCATATTGATCAGGCTCGCTGACTCTGGTCCAAACACACAGTCTGGGGAGATTACAAACAGAGTGACTATAGCCTAAAGTCTACTGTAATGTAATTATTTGATTGAAAGGTTCCTTATGAAAAACTCAACCTTTCAGTGCTATAGTTGGGTATTTACAGTCCCTACAAACTCACAAAAGTTGAAATAAGACATTCCATAGCTACCTTCGGGCTGTCTAAAGAACGATTTATGCTTCATCGTTAACGCACACACACAAGTATAAAGTGTGTTTATACATGTTAGATGATTTATTTACAGATAGACAACTATTTGTACAAATCAAAGCAGCTATATGTTAATGCAAACTTACAAGTCACAGCAGGGGCGCAGTAGGATGGGGGGGGGGGCAGGCAGGGGAGATACTGTACATCCCCCCAGTTTCGTAAAGAACAAAATCATCCCCCATAATTTTGAGATTTAAAAAAAATGTTTTAATACGTCCGATATAGCATACACCGGACGTAGCAACTCCAGTTACATTTGTTTATTTGCCTACTTTGATGACCATCATAAAGCTACCAGCTTTGGCAAGTCCACTATAGTCCACTCATTCAATGCCTCACCCTCCTTGGTTGTTGCTATAGGCATGCCTGTAAAGTAAGCTATTTGCACCTGGCATGTAGGCTAATGGTGTTTGCTGTATTCCAATAGCACATTTCTCAAATAATAGTTCTGAAATATCAGAGAGAAGCAGACAGAACTACAAAATTATTTTGAGAGCTACAGTATCTTATAATTCCACCAGACTCACCAGGCTCACAGGCAACAATGCGGTCATATTGCTTATATTATGGGTATTACGTCAGTTACATTTGCGAAGCACATTAACTATTTTTGTTTAGCCTGGATATTCTGAGCTTGCTTCTTGGAACGTACGTATGTACGAAAGGGCATGCTGCTTCTTTTGCGTTTTACGTTAGATGTATCACTTGTGGCTCAGTACTGTATGTGGCTGACCATGTAATCAGCTAGTGACACAGCCCTCTAACCATAACGTGCGGCACCCGAAAGCAATGGAATCAGTAAACTCTCAGAAACTCTCACGAGAATCATGAGACTCTCAGAAAAAGAATACAAAGGTTTAGTGATCATGAAATAGATGTACAAAATCATACTCTGATGTGTCATTAACCTAGAGATAACAGGGGTGTAATTCTAACCCCACCAAAAAAACAATGTTTTGGATTACAAAAAAAAAAACCAATGCCTTAGCATCTACTCGTATGGAAATGGAACATAAGACATTAAAATGTGAATATAGGAAAATGTTTCTTTAAACAGGGCCCAAGCAAATCCTCTACGTCTCATTGACCCGCACACACTCAGACACACACACACATGCACACGCACACACAAACACATCCATTTGCTGAAAAAGAAGTAAACGCATTATATTTTGATTGGTTTAAAAGCCCTTCCTTTCTGCTTAAATTGAAACTAAATTCCAGTTTAATGGTGTTTGAGTCCACTTGTGGGAAAGAGACACTGACTGGTGAAAGGAGTAAGAGCGAGAGAAAGAGAGGGTGTGCTTGAGAAGAAAACAGCAGCTATTAGTAGGAGAAGAGATCAAGACATACTGTACAGATCAAAGTGATTTGAGCATATCTTGGAACTACATGGAAAAATAATACAAAATGCAATATCATCTCGGAATTCCATGTCACAGTCTCAGGCAAGGTTTCTAAACATGCGATTCGGCATGACTTCGTAGCAACATGGCTGTCCACGCCATCAAATTAATGAATTTTACAGGTTTTAATGCTTTTTACTTAAAATATATCTAAAATAAATTTGAGATTCAGCAACATTAATTACTATACATACAGTATATAACTGGCTATGTAAATACATAACTTTGTCAAATCAGGTTAAAAACAACACTGGAATATCAATAGTTTACAATGCTACTACGACTTCCGAACTCACACCAGCCCCGACGCATTGATGGCGTAAGTGACACGTTTCCCAGTTCTGACATCCCACCACCTACTGATATAGACCACAGCATGAGGCCAGGCAGGTATATGATGAAGAAACATTCACACAAAGTGTATCTATCACCTTGTGTGAATGTTTCTGCTTCATGTTTGTTGTTGATGTTGTGGGGATCTGGTTTATTGTCCTCAAAATGCAATTCTGTTATTGATCTGTAGGTTACTGCTAAAAGAGGGAGTGACATAAATGTAATGCATATATTGTATGTGTGTGTGTTCGTTTGTGTGTGTGTGTGTGTGTGATATCACACTGAGCCATTATCCATTCAGGTCAAAAAACACATGGGGTCCTACATTTTGGTGGACTTTTGTGTATGTGCGTGTGATGTGTGACCTCAGGGGTAATCGGCCCTGGTAATCTGTGAAATAGGTCAAGAATGATTGTGAGATTTCTGTTTCTGTGTGTGTTTATGTGCATATGTGCATATTGTATGTGCTTTTGTGTCACTTCCTGTCTTTGCATGAGTGCATTTGTGAGTCTGTGTGCAAATATGTGTATTGTTTGTGAATTGTGATTGTATCTGTCTCTCATCTGCCTTTAAACTGCCTTTAAAGTATTATCTTTCGCTATACTTTCATACCTCTTTTCATTAATCTGTCTCTATATTACCATACAGTATATTTATATTCCTATTTTATATTATTTCTGTAACATTGTCAGAGAGAGAGAGAGAGAGAGATAGAGAGAGAGAGAGAGAGAATAAGGGAATAGTAATGATAGGGCCCCCAAGCAGATATCTGATTAGAGAGCGTGGGATGTTACTGTAAAACCACACGTGGGCACGCACACATGCAAGCCCGTGCAAACACACACAAACACACACACACAAACACAAAATAAAGATATATACCCATGGATTGCTGTTTTTATTCTCTTAATGTTCAGGGACTCAATGCCAGTAGTCCACCTGGGAACTGCAGGGAATGTATTCTGATCTGATATCCTCTAATAAAGATATAATCTAATCAATCAAGTCAAATACAGTAGAATCCTTTATCAGTCCAGCCCAGTTGATCTGAACAGTTGCAATACAGTTTGTCTGAAATGTAAACTGCTTCAATATGCACACACACATGTGCACACACACCCTCTGTGTTTGTGAATAGGATTGGCACATTAATTCCCCATGACTGACTGCAACAGGTTGACAGTGTAACTGAACTTACATCGTTTGTGCAGAGTCAGAAACATTAATTGTATTGCTCAATATAGAGTTTGTCAGTCTATGATACAGAGTAAATATGTCTATTAGCTGTCTGTCTGTCACAAGAATTATGCTTTCTCCAATAGGGGACAATTATTGAGCCATCACCTACCAATGGGGATTTAATGTCACATTAGTCATATTCGAGTGAGGAATTCACTTTGCAACATTGCAATATATCTGCTGGCTAGTTATACTCACTCTGCATTTTGACACATTATTTAATTTGCTTGTTGTTCTGTAAACTGTGGTGATTGTTATGAGTGTGATATGTTATGATATGATAAGTGTGTGTGTTGACATGTCAGGTAGATTCATCACCTGTTTTCCTCAGTTTATCAGAATTGTTCCTTTCTCTGACCTCACAGCTGTGAAGCAACGGGCAGAATATGTTCTGTGTGTATGCATGTGTGTGTGTGTGTGATAGCATTGTGACACCTCTGCTTCCTTCATTGAGACAGATGTCAGGGGGAAAGCAGTTTTTCACACACACACACACACACACACACACACACACACACACACACACACACACATACATCACAGCATGATAGAATCAATATTGTATATTTAGCATACAGTAGGTGCGTGTGTACTGTTACAGTATACTGTATAGTATATAATATGCATAATGTATGCATATTATATACAGTAGTATGCATGCAGTGACATGTTTTTGCATTGTGTGTATTTGTGTTATTGAGACCCTTGTAAATTGTGTGTATATATATATATATATATATACTGCATTTGTGTTTGACTCTAAAATTGTGTGTGTGTGCGTGCGTGTGTGTGTGTTTGCGTGCGTGTGTGTGTGTGCGTAGGTGGACTGTGAATAGAAAATGTAATCAGGGGCACTTCACCATGGACAAATCTGTTTAGAGACTCTCACACACACACACACACACACACGCACACACGCACACACACACACAAACACACACACACAGCGACACACAAAGCAATAAAGAGGTTATATCCATCATCGCTGTGTCGCCTCCAAATGGTTCCAATCAACATGAAGCACTGAACCAATCTAAGAACGGAATGTGTGTGTGTGTGATCTCAAATCACCTCAATGGCAGCGCGCTATTTATCTTATTTTTTATCCAAGTACACCAGTCACACACACTCTGACCTGCACGTTTATACACTTTATGCACACCAAATACATTCAACCTGCAGAATATTTTAGTGTTTGTGTTTGTGTGTGTGCACATACATTACGTGGGTGTGTGTGTGTGCGTGTATGTGTGTGTGTGTGTGTGTGTGTGTTTGAGAGAGAGAGAGAGTGAGGGAGAGATAATCTATGTGTTATTATATATTATTGTGTGTGCACTGTATTATTGTGTGTGCACTGTGTGCACATTTTAGTGTACAGTAACTGCAGCCTATAGTGCACCAATGCGTGTGTTTGTGTGTATCCACACTTCAGATGCTACAACGTCAGCTAGCAGTAGAATGTAGACACATGCTTATATTACCTGGTAATTACACACTTGTTGAACACCTCATAAAGGTCACAGCTTATAATTATGTTGGACAATTTAAGTTGATATAGCGGGCAATGTTTTCTGTTATGAAACACTGCAGCCAGTTGAATAGCAAACCTTTTATTCACTTGATTTACTTAATGAAAACATACTGTATAGTTATTATCACACATTGACCCTACACATACTCAACCTACACATACTCAACATAAGAACTCCTAGATGATGAATTCACACACATAGACACTACAGTACTCTGTGTAGTCAGTATCTCTCTCTCTGAAGTCTGTCGTGATGGCAGTCAGCCAAAGGCAGCCGGACGACCTATAAAACCCTGTTACTGTGCCATAAAATGAAAAGTAAGAACACTTAAGTGGCGTGTGGACAGATAAAATGTGTTTTACGTTGTAGTTTAGAAGCTTTGGGGTGTAGAAACTGTTAGATGTTGATTTAGGAGCCTGGTGAACTGAATTGCTGCAGGTGTGTGTAGCATTTTGTGGTTTAAAACAGTGCACCTCCAGAATGCACAGGAAGCTATTCAGTATGTACCGGGTTAATGCCATATAACAGCACAGAGCATAATATGAACATGGACACATATATTTTAGCATTTGTGTTTGAAATGTTTACTGGTTTTGATTTGAATTGATCATTTTTTATTTAATTTCTGCTTCACTTTAGAGACTGTCTGTGTAATTCTGTGTATGGGTAGACTTCACTATTTATACAGCACCTGTGGTCACTTTGATTCTCTGTAAACACAGGGTTCCTAATGGATATTGAGTACTTCATCTCCTTGCTCTGTTCTCCTGTCTGTCCCTCTGAAGGCTCGTTCATGGTGGTGAATGCGTCGGGCCGGGCATCGGGTCAGAAGGCTCACCTCTACATGCCCACGCTGAAGGAGAACGACACACACTGCATCGACTTCCTCTACTCGCTCTCCAGCAGAGATGGGGCGAGTCCAGGAACGCTCAATGTCTACATCAAGGTAGAGAGAGAGAGACAGAGAGAGAGAGAGAGAGAGAGACAGAGAGAGAGAGAGAATACGAATACCTAATGTATAGTGCTATGATATTAGGGGTCATATTAGTGACATCTATTGCACTCCAGCAACCTCTTAAAAAACACCCTAGCAACCAACAAACCACAAACTGTGTGTGTGTGTGTGTTTGGGTTTAGGTGAACGGGGGTTCCCAAGGTAACCCAGTATGGAACGCGTCTGACACAGTGACAGAAGGTTGGGTGAAAGCTGAACTGGCCATATCTACCTTTTGGCCAAACTCCTATCAGGTACAGTACACACACACGCGTGCGCACGCACGTACGCACGCACGCACACACACACACACACACACACACACACACGCACACAAACACACACACAGTCTGTCTAACTTAGTATGCTCCTTCCTTATTTCTAAGATACAACATGGACATTGGTTTCTGCATAATCTGCATATCAGACAACAGATGTGTGAGAGAGGAGAGAATATATTTAGATTTAATGAGATGAGATTTAGGTCAATACAGCCTCTGCAATTACACTGTACATTCACATGACAGGCACAAAACCAATGTTCTGCTAATATTTGATATTTAACTTTGTGTATATTTGTCCATCTCTTAGTTTATTAGAATATTTGCTCTGTGGAACAACTGTGAAAGCTGTGTAATATCAATATTACAGTACACACATTCACTTTGACATGAAGTTAATGAATGTAAGTCATGCTTTTTCATTATATTTGAGAGAGTTGATTAATGTCAGAATGGTATTTTTCATTTAATGAATTATCTATGAAGGAAGGCAATATCTATGAATTGACTTCTTTCCTTTATTCAGAGAAATGCAAAACTATTCTGAACAGTTACTGAGCACAGTGACTTTTACATCTGCTTCCATAAATATCACTGTAAAGGGCAAAGCAGCACACAGGCCACACGCTTACGGTGTTCTGGAAAGGTGAAATACCTGTAATGACCTCTCATCATGGTCTACACTTTCTCCTCCGTATTCATTTTTCGCTGTGCTCTGATTGGCTCGTTGACCGTATCGGCATCAAAGGCCACAGCAAGACAGCCGGCGACGTCCACTGTATAACTTTGTATAACTTTGTATAACTTTGTATAACCGTATAACTTTAACACATCATTGGGCGTTGCTTTAGAATTAGTGTACTCATTTTAGTGTCTCTAAATCTTTTTTTTTGTAAAATGATGCTCTCCTCTCAGTCACCATTCTTCAACAAAGCCCCACTTACATCTGTTACGCCCTTCTCTTCAAATCTCCTCAACCAATCCCAGGCACATATTTCCTTCCATTGATCAGTGGCTTGACAGTACTAATCAATAATATGTGGTTAGAGGGTGTGTGAGCTAGCACCTGAGCATCATCCACTTTAAGCATGGTCTTAAAGTGAGGTCAGGTGAGGGGGAAACAAACATAGGCACCACAGCTAATCCCCTAAACTACTGGGTTACCCAGTGAGAGGAGAGGAGAGGATGTCAGCTTTAGGAGGGTAGAGTTGACTCAGAAGTGCTTAACATTCAGCCTCAGAGTTCTTCTTTACAGCTGAGGGTTCTGCCAGTACAGCTCTGTGCGTGTGTGTGTGTGTGCGCACTCGCCCCAGTGTGCACGTGTGTGTCAGAAGAGCATGACCTGTGCCCAGGGTCTCTTGACAGCTCCCCTGAACGCCTGTCACCTCTCACACTCTGAACACACTGTCCAGATACACACTATGGACACACACTGGCGCACACTGTGGACACACAGACATGAGCGGAGTGAGAGAAGAAGGGAGAAGGCAGAACCGTGTCAAGCTTTCTGCAGGGAAACCACTGCGTTTAGAGCGAGTAGAATAAATATACTATACTATAATGTGTCTTTTCTATTTGATCTAAATGCCTGTATGCCTTTTGTTGAATTAAAATTGCATATGTGCACATTTATATAAATTTGTTTTATTGAAAGAATCATTGAAAGGCTGATAAATCCCCCCCCCCCGCCCCCCCCCCCCAACTTGTCTCTCCTTCTATCTCTCCCAGGTGATATTTGAGGCAGTATCAGTCCAAGGTCATCCAGGGTTCATCGCTATTGACGATATACGTGTCCTGGCTCACCCCTGCCGTAAGTCACCCTGTGTGTGTGTGTGTGTGTGTGTGTGCGTGTGTGTGTGTGTGTGTGTGAGCGTGTGTGCGTTGACTGTGTATTTGAGCGAGTGTGTTTGGTGCCTCATAAGGTCTGACACTTAACCTTAAGAGTTTCATCTCTTGCCTTCTGCCACACGCACACACAAGCGCGCACACACACACACACACACACACACACACACATGTGCACACGCAGACACACACACACACATGAGCACGCGCATGGGACAGATTGCAAGGTTTAGTCCTCATAAATCAAACAGGAACACACAGCCATACAATCACTGGCCTAGATAGTCTGGAGGTAGCAAGAAGCATTTTAGTGTTGGTGTGGAGACAGATGAATCTATCTCCACTTGAATACATTCATCAGCGATGTGTTTGTTTGTGTTTTTTGTTTGACCAATTTGTTGTAACAGGCTACTCCTCGATTGTTATTGTTAGTGACCTTAGAACCCCACATGTTCTGGCCCTGCTCACTGTTTATGCTTATTGTGTCATACTTTTAGTTTCAACCCCCAGGTAGGTTATTGACATCCATTTAGGAGTTTCCCTTTAACAAAATTGGTTCGCAGTATGTTACATGCTTGTTTATCAATATCTTCTATAAATAACTTTAGCCTAGACTCTAACTAGAAGTAAATAACCATATTGTTCATGTTCATATCTCTCATATATGTATGTTTCGTGTTTAATTGCTGTTTTTGCCATTGGCTGTATTCTTTTTTACTCTGTTGTTTACTATCCTTTCAAAAAGTGTGCTCTCTTGCTCTGTCATTTATTTTGTCTGTCAATGATAATTTTTCTTTGAAATGGGAACAGACAATGTGGCTTGCTTGTGCTTGTCTCTAATCAGTTTAGACAATCTCAATCAGATTAAGCAAAGTGGGCAAATAAAGAAAAATTGAGAGTCACATAAATGGGGGGGTTAAATGGATGAAAAATTGTTTTACATTAAAGGAATGGAGAATAGAGGAACATTAGGACAATACAGCAAAAAAACAAGCAAACAAATCAAATATAAACTACGTCTCCATCTTATCAGCAACATCAGGATATATTATAATGTATGAAATGATGGATGGATGTTTACTGCGTTGTGTAGCAGATGCTAAATAAATGATGATTAGCTACAGCACTGTGAAAAGGCCAAAGCATTTGTCTGTAGTTATTTTGATATAGTACACACATGATGTTTAATACTTATTTTTAACTGAATGTAAGTATTTTTATGTCTTAAAAAGTAAATACATCCCACATTATGTTAAGGGTCCTGACTGAAAACCAATAACTGGTTTAAATCCTGTCCTAGCTCTGGCATATCTGTCTATCTATCTGTCTGTATGTCTCTGTCTGCTAGTGATGTCATTTCCTGTCTGTGTTGCAGGTAAAGCACCTCACTTTCTGCGTTTGCAGAATGTGGAGGTCAACGTGGGTCAGAATGCAACGTTCCAGTGCACCGCTGGGGGCAAATGGTCACAGCACGACAAGCTGTGGTTACAGGTATGGAATGATAAAAGGTCCAGTGAACAGTGTATATTATAGTGTATATGTGTATATTCAATTGTTTGTTCTCTGTCTCTGTCAAACCTAAACAGTCAAACCTAAACTTTAAAACTCTGTACCTATCCAAGAACTACCCTCTATATCCAAGAACGATGAAATGCAGGTCAAATGAATACAGTATTGTTAAATTTAGCAGCCTATAATATAATTAATATTAATAATCCACATCAGGATAATCCACAAAATGATGCATCCTGCACAACCAGTTTCCTTGGGGCGTCGAGGGCTACATTCTTGTGTCGATAACAGGACACATCAATAGCATAAGGCCACTGTAAAATGTAAGGGGATAGCCTGTATTAAAATTGTTAGCCGTAACATAACGTGTGGTTCCATACCAGCAGGTGTAGAGAATGTGTCCATTAGATATTTATGTCATCTGCTAGTAAACCTCTCTAGCTCTGGGTTGATTACAACTTCTTGTTCCTGGTGCACCCCAGTGACTCCGTCTCATGCAGTACAGGTGCGTGTGTTTGTTTGTGTGTGTGTGTGAGTGATGACATTTGCATTGGAGAGCAGTGACTCTCTAGCCTGGAGAGGTGTCAGTGAGCTGTGTGACACCGCAAATGAGTTTGGGGAGTTTCTGTCCTGCAGAGACAGGACACACTAGTGTATCCACACAAACACACACGCTGCTATTCCCAGACTGGTGAGGTGTGTAGACAGACAGATTGATGGTTAGATAGATACTGCATCCAATTGGTTGATCGCTAAATATAATTTTCACCAAAACCTTTGGTTTTTGTTGGTTGGGTGTCTGACAGTTATTCCACAGAAACCTATATGGAGACTTGAAGATCGGAAGAGATTGCTTTCTATATTACTGCATTTTTGACCACCTACAGTAACAACTTGTATGTTGGTTAATTGTTAAATTGGTCATGTAGTTTGTGTCATCATTGTGGTGTAGTGATAGCTTAACACAGAGGTCTTCAATGTTTTTCAGGCCAAGGACCCCTTGGCTGATAGAAACACGGCACAGGGACCCCCTATCACAATTTAGTTGCCTGGCCAACAATAATATGTAGGGTGGCCTATAGTGCCAAATATATGTTGAAGACCTCTGGCTTAACATAAAGTACATTTCTTTAGATAATTTGAAAAATTATTATTTCACCCATGTAATGACATGGGTGAAATAATAGTTTTTCAAGTAAATCTCTCTAGTGATCTCTCAGTTCTAACAAAAAAAAAGTATTCAGCTTGAATAAGCACATACTGTAGTCCACAGTGTCAAATTATTATGAAATATTTGACAGTTTGCTGTGCATATTTGTTCCATGTGCGTGATATACAGAGGACATACGGTACTGTAGTTAAAAAAACTGTGTGGATGTTTTCAGAAATAGTTCCCTCTCTCACATCCCTCTCTCTCTCTCTCTCTGCAGCAATGGAATGGTAAAGATACGGCACTCATGGTGACCAGAGTAGTCAACCACCGTCGCTTCTCAGCAACCGTCAGCGTCGGTGACACGTCACAGCGAAGCACCAGCCGCTACCGATGCGTGATCCGTTCTGATGGGGGGTCGGGGGTTTCTAACTATGCTGACCTGATTGTTAAAGGTAAGCAATATGTTGTTCTAATGAGGTTCCTATATATACTAATGTCCCTTGCTGTAAAACATGCCAAGTTCCAGGGTGCAACATATGGAGGCCCTAACCCTACCAACATGTACGCCAAAACAAGGAGACACTGTTACTTACAGGCATTCCTGGTTGTTTATTGGTTGGCTCATTTGTTTTAGCAATGCATGTTACAATTGTTTGCCCTAGTCCCATAGTCGGTTGACATGTCACATTACTCAGTTTTTGTGTAAAACACCGTGCAAAAAAATCCAGCATTGCTGTTCACCAGCATAATGTATGGTTTGCATGCTGGAACCAGCATGGAATGCTGGTTAGCTGGTACCAGCATCCCATGCTGGTTGCTGGTGTGCTAATATACCAGCTAGACCAGCACTACGCCAGCACTAACCAGTATGGACCAGCCTGGACTAGCACTAACCAGCACTAACCAATATGAACCAGCCTGGACCAGCACTAACCAGTATGAACCAGCCTGGACCAGTAATACACAAGCACTAAACAGTATGAACCAGCCTGCACCAGCATGGAATCCATGCTGGTTTATACTGGATTATTTAGCAGGGACACCTAGTGTATTTTTGCCCACCTCTCTCAAAGAAAATGAATGGCAGCTGGTAGCTTCGTCTCCCTTGTTGGTCATCCGTGTGAACGCGAGGTAATTGATATGTGTGATGTTATGACTGTTGTGCTGACCAGTGAACTAGCATGATACTTTCCGCGTTAATGTTTGGTCAGCATATCAGTATACCTCCTGGAGAGAGTGGTGGACCCAGTAGCTACTGGTATTTGTACTGCATATCCAGGTGATTACCTTGCATCTGAGGTTCTATCTATAAACTGTACTATCACTGAACAGTTAATTGGGCATGTGTCTATTAATGTGTCTGGGATGTATGCTGTAATGAATATTTTGATGAATTTGAAAGTGTGTGTGTGTGTTAATATGTGTGCCTGTATACAGTACCATACTGTAAATAGTTTATCATTTAAAAGAGTCTGACCTGTATACTGTCGTTGCCTTATTAGCTTGACGATAATGCTTAGCACGAAAAACTGCAAGTGATTCTGGGTCGGAATTAGCAGTAACAAAGAGCCCTTGTTCTAGAGCTCGCTCCGTCATTTCCATCTCTTTCTGTCTGTCCCTCTGCATACTTGGTCCTCTTTACCCCCCCCCCCTCTCTTTCTGTGCCTATTCTTTCATTCTGATCGTTCCATCATCTTTCTTTCTTTCTTTCTATATTTCTTTCTTTCTTTCATTCTTGATCATTCTCTGCTTGCCTGCTGCGCATATTGGCACGGCTGTTTGTGTGTGTGCGTGCGTGCGTGTGCGTGTGTGTGTGTGTGTGTTTGTTTAGTTGAAAGGGAGAAAGCTTAAACTGCTGCAGGGTCTTTATCAGGCAACTTGCCACGTTATCTCTCTCTTTCTCTACAGTTGTAACCTTGAGCAATCAGCCAGCCAGTCTTGTTGGCCAGGCCTGTTCAGCCTTGGGACTAGAGTAGAGCTGTCTGCCCAGTCTAGGCCACCTGGCCTGGCCTTTAGAGACCACCTGAGTCGGGCTGAGCTCCAGCGCTGCTGGGAAGGTGTTGCTTTGTGTTTCTGTAGCCTGAGGGAGGGAAATCTGTTTAATTATCAGGAGGGATTTTCTCCTGCTCGCCTCCCCTCGCCACTCTCTCGTCTTCCCCCCTCCCCTTTCTGAGTGCAGGCATTAAGATTCTCTAATGGAATATGTGTTGTCTCTCTTTGTGTAAACCACAAAATAACCACACAATTGTGAACAAATGCACCCTATTGATGGATGGGG